>VZTN01011900.1:1689-13718 GCA_013400515.1 Erpornis zantholeuca
TAAATCAGTTGAAGCTGGAAACCAAGGCTGTATTCTTAGCTGTAAAGACACTTTCCATCACATGAGCTTGCATAAGTCAAGGCAAGAAGGAATCAGATAAGCTTCTAGGGAGGGAAATTATTGTTAAGGTACAAGGAAAAATATTAATGATACAGACAATTAAGAAGAAAAACAGCATAATTGCAGATGGTGTGGAACTGTGTCATAGCAAAATTTTAGTAATCTCTGCAGTGACAGATTGGTCACTTTAGCATTGGGAGATAAAATGGATGATTTTGTATGGGAAGTAACCTCCCTGCACCTGGCACTGCTAGGATTTCTGATCAAAAAACTCTGTACTAAAACAAGAGGAATGTGGTCAGCCACGCTGAAGAACTGGCAGGGGCACAGGAGACAGAATGTTCTCACACATTTCTGGTTCTGGCTGTGTAAGTTCTGGTGTCTACCAACTGGGCCCTGACCACAAGATCTGGAGCTGCAATCTAGATGCTCTGACAGACTCATACAAGTGTAAGGTAGCACTAGTTGTACAGACTTCAAACTATAACTCAAAACTTTTACAGTAAGAACATGAGAGGCTACTTGCCAGACATATAAAATCAACACAGTACAGGCTGTGTAAATGACTGTTGTGGGAATTAAATTGTTGCTTCTCTTTTATTATTGTGATGTGTGACCAGATGATTTCCTACCAGTAGCAAAATGTGATGAGATAATAAAGCAGCATAAAGTAAATTGCATAAAAATGCTTTTTTCCTTTTTTAATTTTTTAGTTCAGAACAGGGAAAGGTTAAAGTTTTTCCTTCTGACTGTAGACTGTCAGCACAAGTGCTTCAGAGAGTACAAAAAACCAAACTGTATTCAGTGTGGCTGGTTAGAAAGGAAAATCTGAGTAGTCACAATTTTTTTGTTTTGTTTTGTTGGTTTTTTAACTGTGTTTCCCAGCAATCTCATGGCTGCAGCAAGATGTTTAGTTTTGAAGCAGGAGCTTGGATTAATTAAGTTTCAGTGTTGTCAATTTAGTGCTAGTACAAGTAAGTAATACAGTATCAGTCATATAATAATATATAATATTATACAATATTATAATATAAATACAGTATAAGTAATACAGTATCATGTCAGGGAAAGCAGCCTCTAAGTTCAGTTTGTGCAGTAGGTCTGACATAACCTGTCTGGCATTTTATATGGGCAGCTGTAATCACTTGTGGTGTCATTCAGCTAATCAATAAAAGTTTGCATTAATGGAGTTTAAGTGTCCAACGGGCATAAGTATTCTTTCTGTCACTGAGTAGATGGATTTTTGCCTGCTCTAAATCTTACCTCCTGTATTTACACCTGGTACACTTGTAGTAAAAAAAAAATATATCATTTATGATACTTTAAATTTTTGTCTTTGTATTGGAAAAAAATAACAACCTTATTTCTGCTGATACATCTGGAACTTTGAGTGCTTAAAAACAACTCAATTGATTAATTCTGAGTTAAAAACTTGGGAGAAGGAAGTTGCATAACAAGAGGGGGAGCTCAAATATGTGAGTTTTGGCAAAGAGCTGCGGAAGAAAGGCTTGTGTATAGCAACCTCGCAAGAAAAGAACTTGACATTTTGAAAAATTTTTATTGACCAGTGTGAACAGGGAACAGGAAGTCAAATCACTCTCACAGGCAGTCTGCAATCTTTTCCTTGCTGACCTTTAAATGCCACTTAGTGTCATCAGAAAGTCAAGGAAATGCTAATAACAGGGTTTGGGGTAAGAAAGTTATGTGTAAGGGACATCTTTAAAAAACAGTCATAAGCTGATTTCCATTTCTATACACATATCTTTCTTTAAAACTGAATTCTCACAGCAGTACAGTTATATTTTTAATATATTAATCTTACCTTTATTTATATGTGACTTTTAAATTTTCAAACTATCCATAAGATACCAGAACTTCTGTTTATTCTTGAAAAGGAGGTAGTTTGAAAAAGATATTTTACGATTGCATTCTAGGTTGATGACCTTGGAACAGAGACTGGCTTCAGCTTCTTCCGTTTTGTGTTGAGTTCAGCAGGCTATGGGACTTTAGAAGTCTTGTAGAAAGCTGACTGCTCAGTGTCTTTTGAAAATGAGAGTAGTATGCCTACCTCACCAGGTTACTCTTAGCCCTCATAGTTCTGTGGTTTTGCCCTTCAAAAAACTCTTTGATAGCTGAATTTCTATTAGAAGAATTAGTAAGAAAACCCCCTTAAGATTAAATTTCTGAACCCCAAAGAAAACACCTGGTATGTTAGGAGAAAAAAAGGAAGTTCCTTGGATTTCAGAAGTTCAATGAGAGGGGAAAAAAGTAGCTGGCAAGTTTAATATGAAACAGTGATGAAACCTGATGGTACTGTAGGTAGGTACTGCAGTTGTTTCTTGCCTCCTTCCCATACCTACTTCATGGAATAGAAATGGACTCTAATCCATGGTTGTGCTTCAGTATATGTTCCAAACCCTTGCTCAGCTAGTGTCTAACCTGACTGTTGACCTACACTGGTCTATTTGGCTTTGTGGTGGGTTTGCTTTAATTCAGGGGGAAAAAACAACCTCAAACCAAACTGTTTCTTTTTCTTGCTAGTTTGCATTAATTTGAACTGGTACCAAAGTGCTTGAACACTAGTGGTTTAACAAAGACTGTGATTTTATGAGTTGGGAGACATTTTTGAAAGCTCTTTTTATAATTAGTTTACATGAATTTTCTTTTTATGAATTGATTTTTCTTTTTTTTTTTTTTTTTCCTTTTTTTTTTTTTTTGTTTGCTTTTCTTATGAAACACATGGAATCTGTGAACTGATTTGGATTCTGAGCAGAGTATTCATGTTAACCTGTTTGTCAAATGAAACAGAGGATAAGGGCTGACTTTTTTAAGCCAGCAACATTGGCTGCAATTCCTAAGCTTGGCTTTCCTTACTTACACTGCTGTAATTTGAGCAATTCAATCAGTTCTTTGATAACAAATTAGAAAAACAAGAAATGAGAGATGATTGGAGTATTTGGCATGTACATATCATGTGCCTGAAATTTTTCTTTATTAATGTTGTATGCTCTTAATAGTTGCCTTGCTAAACTGCCTGAAAAACAAACCCCCAAAATCCCATGATTGGAAAGAAACTGCATTGCATCTAACCCAACATAAAATATAGAAGCTGGGTTAGGTGTTGTCTCTCTGTATTAGTTTTACAACAAAAGACAAGTCATGCCAAAACCACTTGTCAGTGTTTTGTGTCCAGGGTTGTTTTTCTTTTTCTCTTAAAGCTAATGAAAATGACTACACACATGGGAGAGTTTGAAGGTCTGCCTTCAGTTAGGCAAAGCTATTGTTGCTGCTTGAGAGGGCTTTCAAAACTAGTTTGAAGTTGTCCTCATTCCATTCCCCTGGAAGCTGTGGCAAGTTTTTATTTTAGGGCAAGTGTCTTTACATGAGCATTCTTGAAGTGCTCAGTGAGGCAGTTATGGGCTTGATATAAAGGTTGGACATGGAAAAGAAAATGTAGGTGAATTTGCAAGGTTGTTATTTTTTTTTTTTATCATTAAAGTCTTTTTATTATAAACTACTTATAGTGCCATGGAAGTATTACCCTCTTTTACCTCTGTATCTTCTGTTGGGAAATCCAAGTTTAAAAACAGAAGAAACCATCTTTAAACTGTTCAGTTGTTCATCACTGTATTCCTTCACAATGACCCGTACCTTGGAAAAGGATTCTGGTAGCTCTTCAGCCACAAGATCTTGTGATAGAATTGAATATTCATTTAAAACTGGTTATGGCCTATCATCTTACAGTATCCTGTATTTGTAGTGCTAGGAGGGAACTCTTGGGCTTTTTTATTATTCTCATACATCTTTGTCTAAAATTTCTCAACCCTTTTATCCAGGAGGCTAAAGAATTAATGCAGTCACTAAAGCATACGTGCAGAATCCACTTTGAAATTGGTTTGTTCAGTTGTTTTATAAATGTGCGAAAAGACGAAACTACTTTGTATTTCACTCTGTGAACCCTGTCATGTCTATAGGAGTAAACAAACTTTATTTGATAGGACATTGTACAATATGCACTGATAATGGCTTAAAACTTGTAGCTTACAGATGAGATCATTATTTTTTCCACTGCCTGAGATACAGGGTGAAGACAAGACTGTCTTCTTTATAAGATGATACCTAATCTTTTAAACACCACCTTTTTTAATCTCTTCAGACCTTTTTCTTCATTTGCTAGAAGGGTAAAGCTGCCATTCAATTCAGAGAAATTGGTGATGAAAAAGGAGTGGCAAACACTGCTTTCAGTCAGAGAAGACTGGTATCATGCCCCACTTGTGCTAAACACATTATTCTAAGATGAAGTGTGCTGTGCAGTGTGCAACAGAGAAGTTAACAAAAGCATCTAAGTTAGTAATTGGTATCACATGCACAACAAATGCAGGATAAGGCACAAATCTGTTTGCATTTTAGTTGCTTTCACAGGAATCTACAGAACATGGAACTTTACCAAGCAGTAAAGGAGCCTGTATTATATCTATTTTTGCTTTGCTCTATTTTTTAGCTTCTTATGCTTTATCATTGCTTCCTCAATGGTCCTAAAACTAAATGAATTGTGTTTTTAAGCTTGCTGCCCTGTGTTTTTAATTTTTACCTAAGCTTGCACTTGGCACTTCTGGAAAGAAATTATCTTTTTTTTTTTTTCTTNCTTCTTTTCTTTTCAATTTTTTCTTTTTTTTTTTTTTTAAGTAGTGGCATTTGGGATGGCCTTTAGTTTCCTGCCAGTATGTATTCTGTGGTTTTGAACAAAATTCCACCAGAGAGCTTTATGCCCTTGATGGGAGAGTTTTCTAAGTGTGGTAGCATGTTCTGTTGTGATAAGAGCAGCATTATCAACCATGCTCATCAGCCTGTATTTGCAGAACAGCTATTCAGCTCCAGGTCATGGTGAAGTGGTATCAGTGGTGATTCCACAGGAGATATTTCTGGGAAGAAGTTGCAGTCAAATAACTTAATTAAAAAGTAAAATCTTTAATTTAATATGAGAGGTTCTCTTAATTAAAAAAAAATCTCGTACTCCTGTTGGACATAGCAGCCTCCTACAAAGTATGCACCCCAGTTCCAGTGCATGTTGCATTTGAAAGAGTCTTGATTCTGCTGGAATTGCATTGATAGGAGTGCTGCAGAGCTGGCAGGACCCTGGGTTAAGCATCTTATTCATTTAGTAGCATTTTCATGCTTTTGGTAGGGTTGCCTTCCTCACAGCAGCATTTACTGTCCTTTTATATGTAAACCAATACAAATAGAATACACCAGGGATTGAAACCTTCGGTCCCCTCTGTTTGGTTGAGCATATTAGCGAGTGTGTCAAAAGAAGGAAAAATACTGCAGTGAAATGTCCTTTCTGGAAGCCATTGGGTTTGTACCCATCTGCAGGCAACCCTGAAATACTTGAAATGACACTGCAAATGAGCACAGCATATAGTGAAAACATACCTGGAACTCATTCTGCCAGCAAGAGCCACAGAATAATCTTCAAGCAGTAAAAATAAAGGGGAGGCAGTAAAGGAAATGTATGAATAATTTAATATTGAAATCATAATTAACGTACTAAATTTTTTCAAAGTGTTATTAAACTGTAGACTCATCTAAATTTTTAGAATCAGTCCCTGAATTTGCATTTCTTAAATTTCCCATGTGTGTGTATGTATGCTACAGGCATGGACTTGGAAGCTGCTTGGAACTGTGACTCATTATCTTCTTTAGAAGTAAGATGTATTTTAAAACAGTGGCCAAGATTTTTAGAAATAGTTAGCTCAGCTGTCCATAATTAGGAAGCTGATTTTGAAGCTTGATGTTTTCTGAACTTTTAAGATGTCAGAAGCTACGTCTGGTTGCTCAGCAACTTGGTGTCTGGCCACTGTGATTTTAATATCATATTATTTTTCAGTGTACCACCTTCTGTCACCAAAGGAATTTAAATTGAGGTTGCTAATACAAAAATCTGAGCAAAGCAAGCATTTCTTCTAGTAATGTCCCCCCAGCACAGCAGTGGTTTTTGCACAGTTAGCTTTCATGCATGCTTGCACAAAGTGACAACCACTCATCCACCTTACTTCTTTATAATCTAATACCACAGATTTCTGATTAGATGGCTGCAAGGATAATCTTGATTGATATAAAATCACACTGTTACTGTTATTCTCCTCAGATTTTCAAAATGACATNGAGTAAAACTAAACAAAATGGACATTCTCAAACAATGCAGTTATGCAATTTCTAATCTTTCATATTTGTAGATTTGCTACTATCTAACTGGATATGTTTCTATTTGTATATTAAAATAAAAATGTATTAAGATTCTGAAATCCATTAAACTTTTTCCATTTATTTTATTAAGTTTTCAGTGAGACCTAAATTAATTTTTAACAGTAAGGAATTACTGAAATAGTTTTCTGTTTCTCCTTTCATCTGGGTCTGTCAGAATCCAGAGTGGTGCCTGTCAGTAGGACTTCTTTTCAACAAGTTAAATGGTTGTTTTCAGTAGGTTGTAAGTGATTATGCTTGATTGTGCATGTAAATTGGAAATAATTTAAAGGTAGCAGAATTTCTCTTATGTAAATCTGCAGAGAAGACTCAGGTAAATCAGGCAGATTGATAATAAAATAGACAAGCCTGAGACACTGACAGCATTTTATTAATACAGTATTCTCATTTAAAAGTAAATCTTGCTTCCAGAAACGTGTAACACTTGTAATTTAAATGCAACTGCAAATGCATTTGGATAACAGTAATTATGTGTCTTGATGTGAACTTTATATTTTAAATAGCAAGCAGCAGCAGTGTTCCCATCAATACTACTGTTAAACCGCAGTAGGTGCTTATTGTGCCTCCTGTCTTATTAATACTGTCTGTAAGCTTTGTTCCAGTTGACCTTTGGAAGTTTCCAAAAGTTAGAGTTTGCAATTCAGCAGGTTTGGCAGAGGAACATACATGATTATTCATATCGTTGTTTAAACGGTAACCAGATGTGTCTTGTTTTTCTTCTTTCTTTCCCATTGTTTTTAAGGAGTGATGTTAATCCAAGATGTTAATCCATTTACAGGGTTTTTCCACAGCACCAAATTCCCCTTCGGTGGATTCTCGTTCCAGTAGCCTGGGTTCATCCCTGTCCCTTGGTAACATCTCTGGAATGACAGCAAACCCCGAAGTGAAGAAGCGCAGAGCACCTCCTCCACCAGTTGCAACACCAGCACTGCCGAACGTGGAGGTGAGGGGGCAAGAGAGGACAGCAGCACAGGTAACACTGACACCACTGAGTGGCCTCCTTTGTTTGGTGTGCTGGGTACCATCAGTTCATTCAGCAGTCCCAAAGCCATTCACAGGTACTTTGGTTAGCCATTAGCTACAGCTGACCAAAACTCCATCTTGCAAGACAAAATTATCGGAAGTCTTAGTGTTTTGTACATGTTTACTGAGCTCTCTTGAGACTGCCCCAAGATTTCTCCCCTGTCAAGAATCATTCTAAATCAGAAAAGTTTTGTGAGGCATTATGCTAAGAGAAGGAGGATAAAGAAAAAGTAAGGCAGAAAAGCTAGATATTGTATTAGGCGACTAGGTATCCTTATTGCCCCAGGCAGTCCTGGAAAGCAGATGAAAGTTCTAATGAGAGACAAAAACCTTCAGCATATTGTTTTTTCCAGGTAGTTGTCTGGCTATTGCCTGTATCCCTGTTTCCAGTATGGCCATGGGATACCAGAATATCTGCTCTGTTTTCTGAGTTGTGCCATGTGACCTTTTAAAGCAGTGCTCTGGTTTTGCTTTTATAAAAGGTCACTGTTCCGCAGTGCATTATCAAGAATTAAACAGAAGTGGGGGGAAACCTTTCTGAGGATCTAAGCCTTTAAAAAGAATAGAGCTAAGGGAAGAGGAAATTGCTCTTGCTTTTATAGTGACACTCAGGTGTGTGTTACTAAACCTGTACAAGCACATGAAGTCTTCTGGTTCCACCAGCAGCTAATAGTATTACTGTCTAAACTGTAGAAATAAAGCTATATATCGATGCCAAAGAAGAATGCAAGGAACCAATATCATCAAAACTGTGTAATGTGGACTGAGTCTTAACTGCTTAGGGCTTGTCACCTCTACAGTGGACTGATCTTTGGAAAGCAAGCTGTCCTAGTGCAAAATGGAGTCAGAAAGGAATCTTTGAGTTCACTAAAGAGGAAGAGGAGCAGCAGCCTGATGCTCAGTCTCACTCCCCGTTGCTCTCTTATTTATCTGCATTAAGACCTATGTTAAATGCCTGCTCAAGTGAAGCATTGTGTAAGAGAAGTTGATTCACACTCCTGGTAAAGGATTGTGGATTTCTATTTTCCCATTCTTAGGATATCTAAGTGTGATTGCTGGAACACAGCAGTGTTTCATCTTTCAAAATTGTAATAGATGCCTTTGAAATAGCACTCATTTATAGACACAGCTGAAGAGAAATAACAACGTTTTTCTTGCAACATGTGTGCACTTTTCTTAAAATTCCCTTTTGAAATTCCTATGTAAATATTTTTATGAGGTTTCTTGCATTCCCCAGAGTTAAAGATTTAATGTACTTAAAATAAATAGATCTTCTTGTACAAAAATACTATGGTATTATAACTCCTAAGTTTATACAAGTATGGTGATCACAGACTACATTATCTTGCCATTCTCTTTGGCTGATACCCCTGCAGTATGGCATTGAGATTTTAAATTGTGATGCCCAAAACCACTGCAAATCTAAACTTTCTTTAGACACATTAACATTTCTGTTTTCAGGGTTGTTACAAATAGGTTAAAGTGTTGGTTTTCTGAAGCCATTGGGAGAAAAGTATGTATTTTACTTATCGCAAGTAGTGTACAGAACATTATCAACTCCAAATTCTCTCAGTCTGAAGGAAAAGCTACATTGAAGAAGGGAAACAGATGAAGTTTGTGTCAGAGGATTTTCCATAACAAGGTTCATTTTGGACAAAAGAAATGTCCCCTGTAGCTGACAAAGTCAGTGAAGACCACAGTAGAGGTGCTGGAGTATATTTGTCTGCATTTGCTGACTCAAGGACATCTTTCTGGAAATGACAGCATAGATCAAAATACTAGAGAGTTATGGTGTGTTTCTGAAGCTCCCATGCTGAAAGTTGCTCAAAGGCTGCCATGTAGTTTTAATAGGCATGGAGTAGAATTGAAATAAAGCACAAGTTCCTTGAAGCAATCAAAAACTGAGGGAAGAAATTAATTAGTCAGTATTATGGGGCAAGGTAGCAACAGAAATACTGTTTATAAGAAAACCCAAACAGTTCCATTTTATCTACGTGCAGACAAGCCAGTTTGCTGTGAAAATAGAGTAAAAATCTCAGGGTGTAAGTTTATTTCTTTAGTTTATGGGAAAGAATTAGCACTGATTTTTTTTTCAGGGAAGGACGTCAATTCCTTATTGATGGACTTCCTTCCATAAAAAGATAAGATGTTTGTTTAGAAATCTTTATTTATGTGCAACTGTTACTAACAGGAAGATCCTGCAAAAGGGGAACATTTTTATTTCCACTGAAGCTAGCACACTAATAGAAAATGAAAAAGGTGGTATTCTGAACTTTCAGAAGTTTTTTCTCTTTTTTAGCTGTCTGGTTCCATAAAATAGTATAGGAAATAAAGTACTGTAGCTCTTATGGACACCTGTAACTTTCCAACCTGATAAGCCTGTTATTTTTAACCCATTGTTATGTTCCAGGCATAGATGATTCTTTAGGGTTATATATATCTCATCTCCCTGCCTAGTGGTTCCAAACAGAAATTTCCATGTCTTGGAAGACTGGGGTGTTTTAGTTTATGCTGTACATTTAGATTTTCTCCACTCATTTTTCTGAATAGGTGACTTACTGCAATATAATTTTACCATCCTACAGCTTTTGTTCCTGTAGGGCTTAGAATAATTTATCTCCTGGTGGATAAGGCCCTGGCAGTAACTTTATTTACTTTTTAGTACAGCAACATAAGTTTTCCATGTCTGTTTAAAGGTAGTTCCCCCTGTAACTGTTTTAAATCTCCTCTAGAAAATACTCATGTCTGTTCAGAGTGTGCTGAACATGTACTAAGTAATTTGCAATGGAATGCAGGGTGAAAGGAGCCTACAGATTTCTTTCCTGGAGAATTCACCCCTGTTTTTTTTAAACATCTTCCAAATGATGCTATTTAGAATGAGAAGTCACTTGAAAAAATAATCTTCAGAAGATCAGAGTATATAACAATTCCAGGACAAAATCCAGTAGGTTTGATGCTTACAAAGCCAGGATGTCCTCTCCTTTCTTAAGCTGTAACACGGAGCCCACACCATCCAAAGAGCAGAGCAGAACAAGGTAGGGATGAATTAACACTGAACACCCTGTTCAGTCTCTGTTGTCTGTCACAGCACTCCAGAAGATGTGCTAGCAGAATTTGGGGCTTCAGGTAAGTAGAGTGTAATATAGGGGATTCTGTCCCCGCCCCATCCCCCAAGAAAAGCATGCACCATATAAACAAAATTTAAGAGAAGACCTGTATGAGTATGACATCGTAGACAGAGTACACAGAGCAAAGCCACATGTGAAATCTGACAGAGTTACAGGCATCTCCTTAGATGCTTATTCAGTGATCTCTCTTTAAAAGAAACGTGTAAAAGAAGTGTGCTTTTCTTGGAAAAAATACCCTTTTGGAAGAACCTGAAAGAACTGTGAAATTGAGTATTTGAGCCTTTAGGACGTCATGAGTATTATGCACTGGCAAATTAGTTTATGGGAGTAATTACTTTTTTCGTTTTTAACATGTGTGGGGAAATACAGAAACTGGAGTGAGGGAGATAACAAAATCTACCTCAGGTTTTTCTTCAAGAGCTTTGTCTATGAAATGCAGTGGTTTATTCAGAAAAAGTTCATGGGTGTTTTTTAGAGACAACATAGATTTAGATGATGACTCTTCAGTGCCTTCATGAGTTTTAAAGCTCTGATAATTTCAAAAGTCAGAAATGCAACTTGTAGACTGTGATAAAGAGCTGTGTGTTATCTCAGCTGCTATCATTTTCAGAAGAGAAGCACTGCAATATAATAGGTAAATGTAACAGGAGGCATCAGGGATTTTACTAGCCAAATTCCTGTACTAATAAAAGAGTTGAAAAATATATCAGATATAGAAGTCTAACATTTGTTTCACAGATTTTAATTTTAGTTGTTATTGGGCAAGCCAATGGGCCTAAATAAAAAATGTATTGATGTTTTTAGTGCAGGTAAAGAACTGAAATCACACTTTTAGAAGGTTACATTATGAACCAACACAACTTTCAGGTTTATTTCCATGTCTGTGTAGTCTCCTGTATGTTGCTATAGACAAACTAATACTCTGTGGGGTTTTGCCCTGCTTCTTACATTCCTCTCTTCTCCATTGAGATCTCAAACTTGGGTTGCTGAGGACAGTTGTTGACTCTGAATTATTGGTCAAGGACCTATTTTAGAGCAGAATACGAGGCTGATATTTTCTCACCAGTTATAACTTATTCATTGGAGAGTCTTACTCACCTGAACAAAAAAGTGAGAGAGCCAAAAGAGAGCCACAGGCTTACTCTCATCATTTCTGGCAGTTTTCTTTCCCACTGTCCACAGTTAAGATAAAACAATTTTATACCTAAATAAGAAGTTTGGCTTTAAGAGAATCATCATAATGTGAACAAATGTAAATGAGACTTTCATATATTTTCTGGAGAAAATAAGATACACTAAAAATCTGCAAATTTCTTGATTATGTAAAAGATTTTCAGTAATTGCTATGTGTTTGTCATCTTAGGTGATGATCTCTTATATTGACCACCACATAGGGTGGCTCTTCTCTTCTCTTCTCTTCTCTTCTCTTCTCTTCTCTTCTCTTCTCTTCTCTTCTCTTCTCTTCTCTTCTCTTCTCTTCTCTTCTCTTCTCTTCTCTTCTCTTCTCTTCTCTTCTCTTCTCTTCTCTTCTCTTCTCTCCTCTCCTCTCCTCTC
>VZTN01011925.1:964-17293 GCA_013400515.1 Erpornis zantholeuca
GAGTTTTGTGTGGAAATACATAGACACTGAGATAAAAAGCAGAAAAACCCAGCAAAATAATTTGTAATTGGTGTCATCTATTAAGTGAATTTAGATGGAATAGTCAGTGTCTAATTAAAGAGTTTATAGCAGAGTTTTGGAGAGAAGTTATTGCTTTTCACACTAACCTGTAATTATTCTTGAAAAAGAAAATATTCCTGTTATGTGAAATTAAAGCCACTTTCTAGAAAAGAATAGGAATTTCATTCTGATGATAGTTCATGATACTTTAATCTCTTCTTTCTCCATGGTGTGGTGGATGTGTTACAGGGAGAGTACAGTCTCTAGTATGATGCAGGGAATCCAATATATGAGTCTCTCTGAAAGCTGGGGAATAGGCTGAGTAACAGAATGGCATCTGCTGTGAGTTCCTGAGGTACTGTCCCTGAAAGAATGACACAGATGTATCTCTTATTTCCTCAAAAAAAAAATCTTTCACAGCAATTTTTTTGGTAGAGCTGGTATTCCTTAAATTTCCCTGACTAGTAAGGGTCTTTTTTTTCTTCCTTTAACTTCATCCCTATATTTGAATCTTATCTAAACTTTTCACCCAACAAGCAAGGCATGATGGATTGTTTACTGATTGTAAGGGTTCCAAAATAATCAATAGATACTGATTTTTTATTACTTGCTAAATAGCTTGGGTTGTTTCTTGAGAGAGAAATATATTTTCTTTTTCCTTATGTGCATGTTGTCCCTTAAAGGAAAAGCAGAACACAATCAATCTGCAAAAATTTGACAAAATTTTGTGAGTCTGGTTAATTTGCTGTCCAACAAGAATTCCTTTGTCTAACTTGTCAGTGTGGAAGCAGGACACAATCTGGGAAACATTGATAAAACATGACAAAGCTTTTAGTGTGTTTGATGTGTCATGCAAATGTAAACAAATGCTGCTGCATAAAGCAGAAATGTATAGCAGGGAGATGGAAAACGTCTCCCCCAAAACAACAGATTAAACAAAGGACTGTGTTTAGCCCTACTGTCCTTTTAAGCTGTCTGAGAATGTTGTGCAAAACACAGCACCAGTCATTTCTCAACTAAAATATTAAGTGTACAATGTGCCAAGTAAACATTGAACAAATGCCAGGAACTTCCAACAGCAGCTTCAGGTTTACACCTAGTAAGATTGAAGTCAACAAGGATCTCATTAAGCTGCTCAGGGAAATGTTGAGGCAGGTATGATGCACAGTAATTTGTGAGCATGGATCTTACAAAGCAAAGGATGTATCTACTTATTCCAGACCACACTGAGGCAGCTGGGTAGTGCTTACCAAACCGAATCAATNTTTTGGAAATGTAGCTGAAAAATACCAGACTGGCTATTTTTTAGTATCAGACACTTCCATTTGTGCTCGAGAGAGAAGATGATTAGTTTGGGGGTTTTTTGCCTCGGGGGGAAAAAAAATTCTTCAGTGTGTAGGAAGTTGCTAAACAAATACCTAAACATTTTTAAAGGGAATCAGCACGTAAATGTTGCAGCACAGGGAAATGTAATGCAGGTGTACCTTTTGATATGAGGAAAAGAAAAAGAATGATACATTGGTTATAAGAGCAGAATTTCATGCTTTCTAGAAATGAGCTGAAAACTGAGAATTTCTGTAACAGGCTTTATCAGTATGTAATCAAAATGTGGAATTTGCATGTAGTTCTTCAAGATTCCTAGTTTGGGTATAGGGGCTCCCCTTGGCAGCTAATAGAAAGTAAATAGAGAAGTGCCTGAGGGTCTGTGTGCAATGTTGGGAGCTTTTTGCTTAAATTTAAGAAACCGATACAGAAATTGCTTTCTTGATGTAACTGCACCACTGCAAAATTATCAGTTGACAAATACAGCAGTCAGTGTGTGTTAAAAGCCACTAATAATATGTACTCCCAAAGGAAGTGTTATCAGTTGTTTCAGCATATTTTTCAGGTATGAAAGAGAAGATGGATTGAAACAAGCTTTAAATACCAGCCAGTGTGTGCACTTCATGTCTCTCTCTTTTAATACTAAATTCTTCTGTTAGGAGACTAATACATGGATCATCTCTCCCTATCTCTCCAAGCACCCATCCTGTCTCCCACTGAAATACACATTAAGCTCATCTGTTGTGAAAGAAATCCTCAGAAATCTCTCCAAAATAGACTTACAGGTGTAATGGATTGAATTAAAATTGAGTGACATACGTTTAAAAAAAACTTGGTAAAATAGTTAATCCTGATGAAAGGTATAAATACCTTGCCTGAAGCAGAGATAACTTTGAACCATAAATAATGTAATACATTTTAATCAGTTTTACTGCAACAATTTTTATCTATGAAATAACTTATCTTGGAAGCTCTTTTCAAGTAAGTTGAAAGAAGGGTATAATTTGCTTGAATAGCATTTTAGTAGTGAAATCTCCTTAGTTTGGAACCTGGGGAAGCTTGTAATGGTGTATTCTCTTTCCTTCTCTGTGTAACAGCAGTTGAAAAACGAGTTCCTGAGAACTTCCCTAAAGTGGTACTGAAAGTACAAGTTTAGATGTAAGCATCTCTCGTCACAGTAGTGCTCAGGGACCATTTTTATCCAGAAAATCATGGAAGTTTTACTGGAGTACAATTCAGGTCTGAGCAGGGAATCACAGCATTATGTACCATTGGACCCCGCTTGCAATAAAAAGGTGGTGCCTAACAAAATTTAAATCACTGCAACAGTTGTTGTGCATTTCCCAGACTTTCCAGTGTGTCTTGTAGTTCCATCTCACTCTCAGTTGTGGGTCCTGTTCCAAGGTCATTACACAGCATTTCAGTAACCTGAAGTGTGTAACAGCTGGCATCACTGGTATAATGGAGCAGCTTTTTTTTACTGCTTGCTGTGCTTTTGAGGCATATTTAAACTGGCCTGTTCTTATGGGAGAGTTGGCAAGAGACTGCATCTCTTAAAAAGGAGGAAAGCCTCTTTGAAATTAAAAGCCTTTGAGAGTTGTTTTCAGAAGATTGTACGGTTTTCTTTTTTCTGCCTCCTGTGAAGTCCAATTAGCCTTGTCTTTGAGGTCTAAAGTAGTGTGCTGAAGGTATTAAAAACCCAAGCAGAGATAGGGATAAAATAATAGGGCATCAAGTTTGACCCAACTCCGCTGCTGTCTATACCCAAGGTACTTAATTCAAAAGGCAGCCACATGTATATCTGGAAAGAAGTTTAATCTGTACCTGATAACAGTGAAGTACTTGGATGGGCAACAGAAGTTTGAAACTTTTTCATTTGTAAATACAGACTTCATGCAGTTCTAGTACTTCTATTTCTTCCTCCCTGCAAAGGCTTAGAATACTGCTGCATTGGTGGTGGGATAAAAACTACAGTCACATTCTTACAAAAAATCTCTATCCATGTACAGGTTCAAACTTCCTCCTTGGCTTAATATTAAACATATTTCTAGTTACTCATGCAAAGCCCTAGGCACATGCTCTTGGCATACATGATGTTGTGGCCTGGCTTGCTTGGTCATGATTTTCTTCAGGAGTGTCTGTAAACAGATTTTGGACCTGGATCAAATAAGTAAGTATTGTTAATACATGAAGTCTTTCACCTCTGCAATTCTCAGAACAGACCTACTCTTCATGGAAAATCCATAACTGTTCACATGTCTAACACAAAATGTAGGGTGCTTTTATTAGTATTTCCAGGTAATACTAATTTTTTTTTGCATAAAATGTACAGCAGTCAAAATTTCTTCTAATTTGATGTACTGTACAAATAACCATTTTGAGGGCAAAAGTGTAATATTTTAATTTTTTTCCCCATGTAGAGTATGTTCAGTGTGGACATACTGTCTCTTGTGAGCTTCCAGTGACTTGTGAAATGGCCTGAGAAGCAAGTGGGAAGCTGTCTCTGAAGCAGAGTACCTGGGAATAAGCTTTGACATTCTGTCTGTCATCTGGTATTAATTGTTTTATGGGAATGGTATTTCTAGTAGTATTAAAACATCAGGTGGACTAATTGTGGAGAAACAAGACAATTATGATAACATGCCTTGTGTGTTGCCTTAGGGAAAGTATCTTATCGACAGGATTTATCTGGGTAAGGGCTGTGTGGAAGTGTGAATCCAGCATTGCTCTCCTTTGGCATTCTGAGCTACGCTGGCACTGAATTACCATCTCCATCTTCCTAATGCCAGCAAATGGTCTAGATATTACCTCTAATTAAATGACATCTTCAGGAGGTCTCACAGCTAAGAAAATGGGACTAATGTCCTAGGAAAACTTCTCAAACCTCTGGCAATATTTTAGTACCTTATTCAGCCTAACTCATTACCATCATCACTTGAAGAATACACAGTGCAATCCATGGCATCTCTGTAAATCTGAAGGGTGAAGGGAAAAGGGAGCATGCTTGCTGCTGGTCTTCAGTCAATGTTTTATTTGGGTTCCAAACTGGCATTTCTTTCAAGTTGTGCATTCTAGAGAATACTAAATCACAGGCGTCACTCTTTTTTTTAATGCACTAAGCTAGTTACACCTAATGCCTTATGAGAGAAACTCTATAATAGTTATATGTGGTAAGAGAAACTTATTCCCCTGCTGTTAGTCTTTCTTTTTTAACAGTTCAGTGAGACACTGCACCTCACCCAGACAAGAAAAGCAGCAATGAACATGGCAGAGCAAGAAAAGTCAGCACTTCCCTCATCTCATGTGCATTCATTATAAAATCAATACAAATGTAAGTGCTGTGGAACAAGGATGAAACAATCTGGGGAGTACAGTACTTCTGCATTTGTATTTTAATGACAACCTTTTGCAGGAGCTTTAATATAGGTCCATCTCAAAATAGATGCCTAGAATAGCCATTGTTGCAGAAATAATTCCACCCAGAGGAAGGAGAGAGTTTAAAATACCTACAATGCAGAGTTCAGAACAGAGGAAATGCTGACTCTACTGTAAAATACCAAGTAACTTTAGTAACTATAATAAGCAGAACTTATTTAGGGACAATGAAAGGCAAATATTAACCTTGACAAATGGGGTGTCAAAAAGACAGGATTTAACACAGAATTGAAATCGTAAAATTCTGCTTTTCTACTATTCCAGTCCTGAAGGGAGAAGGAATTCATTAGTAAGTTTTGAGCTTTTTTCAACTCAGTAGCCTTCTAACTAAAGAGAACTTTAGCGCTTAGGTAAGTTTTTCATGCTAATTTAGTTTATCCCTTCCACTTAGAAATTTCTAACCTGTAGTCTACTTGGATGTACCTTCTATTTATGTATTATCAGAGGTTCTGGGAGATTTCTCATTTGTTACTTGATTTATGGAAGTTAGCATAATGAGAAATCTGACACTGAATAAGCTGAGTTATTGTGAAATAGCTCTACTAACTTTATAAAGGCAAAAAAATTACATTAAACATTAATATTTTCTCCTGTTATTGGCTTTATCTGTTGAAATATCATAAGCCACACCTTCTTAGCTTTATCTGCTAACAAAAGCATTATGCTCATGGTTGTACTAGAAATCCAGGGCAGTAAAATCCTGTGTCAAACAACTTTGACAAAGAAAAGGCCTTTGTTTGTAACAGAATGCCTGTGAATATTTGCATTCATTTGCAGTCAGTTCAGGTGCCTGTATGATTTTGATGGAGTCCATTTATTCAAAAGAAAGGGCTTTTCACAGTTTATGCCAAGGACTTTTGGATAATTAATTGTAATGGATACTGTAAAGCTGAAAGCACTTTATTTGTGCTGTCATGTGCATTTGAGATAGTATTAAAATAGTTTTTCTTTTTATGTGTGATGTAGGGAATGAGATGATGGCTGTCTTGCATGTAAATGAGAGGGGCTGCTGCATTCACTGTAGCAAGAGGTTTCCCACCATAAAGCCACTAGTATTTAATTGTGCAGATGGACTACAAAAGTGCTTAATCCAAACACTTAATGACACAATTGTTTAAATGAGGCATGGAGATTTGCTGCAGCCAATACCAAAAATAGGTTCTTAAGATGGAACTGAGACTAGAATTTTCTAAACTGACGTTTTGAGCTGCAGGAGTGGGACACAACCCTCTTTGTAAGGGTTGTATTTTTAAGGTAGACAGCACAGTATCTGTTAAAATTGGTTGAGGATGTTACATAATGTAAACACAGACCTTCTGCTCTTTTAGCACTTGCAGTACTGGACGGATTCCTTTTCTTCCCTCCTGTATCATTAGAAATGGCATGTGTTTCCTAAGCTACTTTTCAGCCAGAAATGCCAAAGAGCAACTGATCTGTCAGTCCATCTTATTTACAGGGAATCAAGATTTATATTGATTTTTACCTTCTGTAAAATTTTTGTTGTTCTGATGCATAAAGAGCTTTTTCAAAAACGTGCTGCAATAAAAGAACTCGCTTTTAAAACAGTGCATTAGAAGAAGACACAAATGCATGAACATCCCTTGTAAGCAAAAGTTCTCTAAGTGAATTTTGTTTGCAAATGCTGGGCTGTAGGTTAACAAAGTGGCTACAAAAGTGTTCTTTGATACAGGTAATGGCAGCCAAATTTGTATGCTGCATTACCTGTAGAGTATTTGAGGAGACTGTATTCCTCTGAAATAGGTAAAATATAAGTAAAACAGTATTAAATTTTAAATGCAAATTCGATCTGTCAGCTGTCACCATTGACAAATTCACTGATATTTCTGCCTTCCCAGAAGGTTTTTTTTGTTTTTTTACTGTAACAAAACCTTCCTCTAGAGCTGTAAAGTGTTTCAGGGATGCTGATTTTTTTAGTCATGTTGCAGGTAGATTCACTGTGAAGACCTGTGTAACCTGAGGCCAGTCAAAGTAGCAGCACAAGTGGCAAGCAGTCAGCCTGAACACCGAGGCTGAAGGGGAACAAGCAATGTGAGACCCCAGTTATGTTGTTTTCCTAGTTCCTGTGCTGACAGCAGCATGAAAACCTGTCCTCAAAGCAAAGCAGATTACTGTTTCTGCAGAGTGACAGAATCCCAGCTTCTACAGCCACTGGTCATTCCAGAGGCTTTCATGGTGCCCATCACCCATCTCCAGAGGCAATTTTGACAGGGGATTCAAATGGTGACTTTGCACCTTCCTTTGCAAAGAAGTCACACAACATAAGATCCCAAAGACCTGCTGCTAGGCAACAGAAGTGACAAGCCAGGTCTGTAGCTGCCACTGCCCTAGCAGTGGGAATTCAGCCTCAGAGATGAGCAGTGACACCATCTGAAAGATGAGGACAGACAGGGAGAATCCGTTTATGCAGCTGTGCAGTAAAGCCAGGTAAGGAGCGTGCTGAACTCCTTCCCAGGTACACAGAACAGTCTACTACTGATACATTTCTTAATTCTTGTTGAATTGCCCCACAGGATAGACTGAAAGATATCTTGCCCTCTGCCAACCCTGGGCTTCCCTCCAGCACTCTGGGAGGAGCAGCTGCTTGGCCAGCTCTCTCTGAGCACTGCACTGGCAATCCTGGCTGGCAGTGCTCTCTGGGTTCTGAGTTTAGTACGTGCCTTCATTGCTTGGGACACAACTGCAGGGGGTCATGGTTTCAGGAGGAATTAAGACACTGGAGTTATGCATAGCTGATAAATAAAACTGGCCCGAGGAACACGTACATCTGAGTATTTAATACAGTATTCTGTAGTCTTGGCTTATCTGCTGTAAGCAAAAGGCAACTCCTGCAGGGGCACTGAGTATTTTGATGTTCTACTGCTAGCCAAGATAATACTTTACTTTAAATGCTTCTCTTAAAATATTCTATCTGGCATTAAAATAATTCCTTTTGTTTTACTGTAGCCATGAGGTAAAATATAAACTTGTAGAAGCTATAAGAGACTTATTTTTTTTAGGTATGTAGGTGTTTCAGTGACTAAACCAAGTTTCTTAAAAGGGGTCTTTCACAAGTATTCTACCTTTCTTCAGGGAGAATGTGCATATAATATTGGAGTAATTTAAATTAGAGTTTCTTTCAGGTTGTTAACCATGAAGTGTACTCAGCTGGCAGTATCTGTATGACGGGGAGTGCATGCACCTAGTGCAGAGTACTAGGTAAAGGGAAAAACAGCAACTGATTTATTAAGGCACAGCTTTTTACTGTACAGCAGTGGCCGAAGGGTAGCTGAGTGGCATATTCAGTGGAAAGCCTAAGAGAGATCACATTTTTTAAGAGTTTCTTCCCTTCTTACTGCTAGAAGGGAGAAACCATCCAAACTACTAATTGGATATAGTAGTTTCAAGGATATGTAAATAGACCAGAAAACATGCAAGTAGTGGCAGCTATGGGCTAATTATCTGTTGTTTCCAGTTTAACAGGTGGTTTCTTGAGCCATAGAAGCAGGAAAAGCAGTTTAGAAGGGGTCTTTATTTAAACACAAATCTTGTTTCCAGTTAGCTCTTTCAGAGGTCTAATCTGCAGATTTGTGTGTCAGACAGACCAGAGCATTGTAAGGTAAAACTGTGATGAATTTGAGAAGAATCTGAATGGGTTTTTTTATACTTTATTAAGCACAATTCAGACTAACAAAGGAATCTTGTTAAACTCCTTTAGATGTTTGTAGCTTATCATTCCAACATCAGGCAGTCCAGAGATCTGCAGCCTTCATTTGCATGTTTTATTGTGCTCCTTCAAGATTTTAACAAATTTAAAAGTCATTGATAGTGCACTGTGTGAGACTTGGCGTGTCAGGGTTTAAAGAGGAAATTTTTTGTTGCTGTGGTTTGTGTTTGTTAGGCTGGTGCTAAACAAATGGGATAGGACTGATGTCTGTGTTAGGAGATGGGCAGTGAATGCAAGCGAGATGGGAGGGAAGCAGATTGAGTGAACGGCTGCTTCCATATGGCTGAAGGGAGATCTTTCCGTGAGGCAAATGGAGCAGCTGCATGTAGGGATGCTGAAGATTTCTGCAGCATGAGCACTGTTTTTAACAGAGATTGTTCTAGGAAGGCTTTTATTCAGTCTCTGAGGACATCCTTTGACACAGAGGCATGTGACCTCTCTGTGATAAAGATGATTGCTTATAGACAAATGTGTCTATATCATTAACATGCTTTTTAATATTTCTTTCTTGTATGTCTGTGGAGTTTCTCAGCTGGAAGGAGCCTGTGAATGAAGCACTGTGTGACTAATGAGCTGTCTGTGGAACATCTGCAGTCTCAATACCTGCATCCCCACTGAAAATAGTCTGGGAACCTGTGCCTTAATGGAACTTCAGACCACACACCTAGAAAAGGCTATCCTGTCATTTCTACTAAATTGGCTGCTGGCTTATCTTTTTACATTGCTTTTCTTTTGTGCTTGGTTAATTCTGATCTGCCACCATCTATTCTGCTGCATTCTGCCTAATTTTTCCTTAATATAAGTTCAAGTCGAACAAGTATTTTTAGAGATGGTGCCGCATTAATTTTCATTTCTTTTAGGTTCTTTCTAGTGTCAAACTCTGTCTTGTCGGTAAGTTCTTTGATGTGGCATTAAAATAATAATTACTAGTCCTTAAATAAATATCAGTCTTTAAAATAGCAATAATAGAGTAAAACTAAATTTTATTCCTGAAGTCCAAGACTCTGTTGCCCTTGGGAACTGTATGACAGTGCTAGGATCTAGTGCCTTAAGACTTCCCTTCAGTGCAAGTGTGATTGTGGCATATCATTAATATTTGTTTGTGATAGAATCAACACAACAGAGCTTGAACCAACACTCAAAAATGTGATTTGTGGATAGATTGAAGCAATTGAATAACTCTGGTCTGCCCCAAAGATGAGGAAAGACTAGAGAACAATTTTTTTTTTTATTTCCAACCAAGGAAAAGTAACAAAAAATTATCATCCAAGTGTATAGTCTAGTTATCTTGTATTATTATATCTTGCAAGTGTAATTGAAAACCATCACCAAACATTATCATCTTTTGCTGATTTTAAATGTAAGGAACACTTGCTCCAGGTCAGTTACAGTCATTATTAAATGTAAGTAACTGGTGATATTATTTGTGTTTTTATCAGCAATAAATGCCTTTGACTGTAGCAGTAACTGTTCTTTTGACTAGCTATTGAAAATCAGAAATTATCTCTCAAGTAGTTTATTAGCACACTGTAAATTTCTAACCATAAAGTGCAGATTCTATTTCTGAGGAATGCAACTTGTTGAGTGATTTATAGTGCTGACAACACCAAGCTCAGCAAATGCATTAAGTGCTGCAACTTCCTTTTGAGAAAAAATAGTGCTTTATGTTATCAAATAATCATAAAACTTGCAATCATAAACCAATCTGTTGCTGTTAGCTAATCAGACTCATTCTTCCATGGCTAATATTTTCCAACAGTGTTTTAGTAAATTGCTTTTGTAACACAGTAACAAAGGTTTTATTGCTTTTGTAACACAGTAACCATCTTTTCCTCAACGATTCACCAACAGGGCACTTGAAGAAGTCTCTTAAGAACACATAAGTCTTTGAAGTGGAAACATGTCGCCTTCTTTCACTGTGCAAATTCATTTAAAAATTCAATTTAATTGTTAATGAATAGAATAAAAATAAAAGCTCTTGAATTAGGAAAAGAATTATGGTCAAGGTCAAAATTGGTACTCAAAGCTGTCAGCAATCCTAAAGACAAGATTTGCACCCACTTTTCTGCTATTGCCAGTTTCTATTTAGTTGCTTTGAAATTCCTGTCCCATGGTATTACACTGGCTTTCAGTTTTTTGAACTTCTCCTTGAAAACTCAGTGCATCCAGCAGACAGTCAAATGAGGGACTGAGATGGGGAAAGTGTACTACAGGAATGTGCTCATTTTCTTTCCTACAGGAAAGAGTTGGGACATCCTGTTTGAAGATGTAGAGCTGGCTGGTGAGCAGTGAAATGCACTCCTATAAACCATTCCATGTCTTCTGTTACCTCTCCCATCTTCTTGCTTTTGTCACCTTTCCTGTGACAGGGACAAAGATGGAAATGACAGTGAAGGTACCAGTCTTTGACTGCTTTGCTGAATGGAAAGGATTCCGAGTGCTTGAGGTGAAGGAAGCCAGTAGGAGAATGAAGGGTGTCATTAAAAAAATTAACAATGCTTCCATGTTCATTCTGAAAGTTATTATTTAATAACTCTAAATTATTAGTGCAATTGTGTCCATATTAAAAACAAGTCATTTTATTGGCATTTGATTAGAAAATCAGCTTTATTAAGACTGGGAATAACTGTCCCAGGTTATTTATCTCAGTTTAATAGTACAACAGCATGCATATCTGCAGTGTGTATTCTCATTATTAAAGGTTCTTAGTACAAATATTTGAATATCTAATAAATGGGGACTTGACATTTATTAGAATATAGGCTTTGGGAGGGCTAAATAATGCTTTTAATGTAACTTGACAGCATTAAAATGAAAGTTTAATTAATTCCATTATTGGAATGCCTTAATAGAAAATTATAAAGAGATGCAACATGAATTTATACTTCCACCTTCTGAGTCCAAAATGTATTATGGTTGTATTTGCTGAAATATGCAGGGAAAAAAAAGGGGATCTTGAATTTTAATATATTTTTCCCCTCTACCAATGCAGGGCAAGCAGATCTGAATTCATTTAAATAGCAACACCTAAGTATCTGTGCTTAGAAATAGAGCTAGTGCTCAATGTGCCTGACTAATAGGTGGATAGTCACAGAGATTTTTCACTCTGCTATTCTTCGCTCATAGCAGGATCCTAGAAACTGAAATTTAGGATAAAATCTTTCTGCATATTCTTCTGGCTTTCTGCTCCCAGATAAAGAGGATAGTGGGCTGATACAGAGTTCCTAAAGAATCTTCAATGCCAGTATCAGGAGATGCAGATAAAAGCACGTCAGGATATGCTTCTATTTTTTCCCCATTTAAATTGAAAGATGGAGTTCTCTTAGCCTGCTGCTCTGTAGGAGAGCACATATTGACAAATGACACTCTTTTAATGCTTTCTGACAATAGCAGTGCTTTCTGCCAATTTCTGCTGCCAATAATAATGACTGTCTGCTCTAGCAAACAACTAATGAATGTCTCCAAATGACCTTTTAGCAACTACTGTCAACATCAACTACTCTGCAGCATTTTCACCTTCCCTGGAAATAGCCAGTGTTTCATTTGGAGTGTGTAAAGGTGAGTGACACAAGGACAAGAGGATCTGTGTTAGTTTGGATGGCATTGCCATTGGTCTAGTTCTGCATCTTGTGATGGACACTCGAGGTTATAGTGACAGGTGACTTCTAGGGATGGAGAAAGATCCTTGCCTGTGTGCAAGTTTCTCACATAAAGGTGATAACAACCATACAAGAGTTGTTCTGACCTGTGCAAACAGCAGGGAATGGGCTTTAGAGACCACTGGATCACATGAAGATCATGTTGTTCAAGGTCTCTTGAAACCACCACAATCATGTACCTTCCTAGAAAATATGAGGGAAAATAAGCTAAACAAACTGAAGCTGGAATTGGGGACTTGAAATTCCTGATGAATGACAAACTTCCTGTGGGACTAATTAAGCCTTCCTTATCATGGTAGTTTTCTGTCATCTGTACAGTGTGACCCCACCTGATTCCCAAGCACCTGTATTTAGCTTCCAGCTCAAAATGACAATACAGTACAAATATTTGAGGGTAAGGAATAAGACCCTTCAGATTTGAAAGAACACAAACATCTCATCCAATTGCTTAGATATCTGCTGTCTTGAGGCTTATGTCAGACAAGAACGTTTTTTAAAACTATATGTGTAATGTGTATTTAAAAATAGGTGTGAAAAAGTGTTTGCATAATGTAGCATGGGCTGCTCTGAACAGCAGCTCTTGTACTTTTCTTACAAAGCCACGAAATTGTTCTTTTTGGCAGATAGAGGAAAATAGAGCTGGACCAGTGTGTGGAGAAGATGGGGTTAACAGTGATAGAACCGGAATGCAGGGGACTCCGGTTTCCAACTTCCCAGCAGCACCTCAGACACAGGTTAGCATCCTGGCTTCTTATGCTTCCATCTTCATAACCTCTCTGCTCTGGATAACACTTCCCATCCCCAGCACAGGGCTTCAGTAATTTACAAACATATCATACATCTGAATTTTTACCCTCTGTAGGGA
Organism: Erpornis zantholeuca; assembly: GCA_013400515.1. Classification (NCBI taxonomy): domain Eukaryota; kingdom Metazoa; phylum Chordata; class Aves; order Passeriformes; family Timaliidae; genus Erpornis; species Erpornis zantholeuca. Next base: position 14,031 of record VZTN01011925.1, read on the forward strand.
AACGTGTAGTATAACTGAATCCTTACAGTACTGCTTGCTTCATGGAAATTGTTCAAACAATTCTTCTCTCGTAATATAAAGCAGCTGGTGGGCATGGAAATCTCATTCCTAAACACCAAAATTTAACAGCATTTTAGCAATTAAAACACAGTAATTTTGTTGGTTAATTTTAGCTCGGTGTTGCTATTAGACTAATAGAAAATAAAGAACTGCGCCTTCCCTTCCCCTCTGGTCCCCAAAGAGAAAATTGAAAGCCTTTGATATGATTTCTCTCTGGAACATAAAAAAGAAACTTTCTGAATAGAATGGCTTTTAGTGTTGTGGTACACAATATGAGAAAGCACACTGTAAATTAATTATTCTCTGTAGACTACGCTATTATGAGATTGAGATAAGCTTTGACCTTTGCTGCATCATTTGCATAATACAGCACGGAGTACCATGCCATTGTGTGTTTTTCATCATCAACATGTGCTGCTACTGATACTAAAATGTGTTCACTTGAAATACTCCATTGTGTGCATTTTAATTGCAAACATGTTCTTCATGTTATTTGTTGGACCAAAGTACTGCTGGGTACAATTTATCTCTTAATACCCACTGGCTTTTGGCACCTGAAACACAACTAGGAGTAGAATAGGATACTGAGAGCACAGGATATGGATCATAGAAATATTATGCTTTACTTGAGGAATTCTTGCAGAATAAAAAGTTATCACTAATTTTCACTAATTTAAAGCTCTTTCTTCTTCAAATCCAAAAGAGGAACAGTTATACTTGCAGGAATTAATCTCCTAGTTATGTACATGTCTGACCTTGAAAGAGGTGGGTTAAATAATGAAGTTTTTATTCGGCATGTGGAGACAGAATGAAAAAGTTAAGAAGTATTGTTTATTAGTAGAATATCTTAAATACAGATAGTAAAATGGTACGCTGGGCTGGCTGCTTGGCAAATAACCACAATGGACAGATGGTTTTTCATTATCTCTTACATAGAAATACAAGGTTTGTAACAGTGTATTTTGTATTGATGCTTATTCATCTGTGAGAATAATTTTCAGGCTGCTTGTCTGGGAAACATTTTAAATCTTCTTCTGCATCTGCAGAACAGCTGCTTAAACTAGGATTGTCAGTGTCAATGCTTTATTTCTAGCAAGCTACAGGCTGTCCTAATGTCTTCCCAAAGCCAAAGAAATGAGTATAAAATAGGATTTCAGGGCTGGCATCCAGGGTTTGCTGTCTCTGTGCATTCTTTACTTTGCTGTGTAAAATCTTAGTCCAAATTCATTCTACTCCTGGTAACTTATAATGTCAACAATTAGCACAGAAAAGAACTGTTTCTCTTTGTAACAGTTTACAAGTGGTGGGGGATACACTGAGTTTAAGTATTTGTGCAACCAGTATGTTTGCTGGCAAGAAACACTGTAAAGAAGAAGGCCATGTTATAAAATCTTAATAGTAAATATGTCTCAGTTGATTACTTTGGAGAGGGAGGCCAAGGACTTCACATTTACAAGACTTAAAAATTAGAAGTTATAGATTACAGTGTCTGTTTCAAAGCCTCAGTATGGCAGCTGCACTAGATAAGGTGCATATTTCAGATCCTTTAGGTAATCAGCGTTTCTTGAATTTCTCATGTGCCAGTAATACTGTCATTTTCATCCAATTATGCCCTTGGTGTTTTCTTCCACTCTTTCTTCTGTTGGAAGCATAAACCAATGTAATAAGCTTTGAGCAAACATGTGGAACAGTCCAGTGGTTGCCTAATGTTTATAGTATTTACAGGGGCTGTAGAATACTCAGGATAAATCTCTCTGAAACAGACACAGGTATCCCACACATGTGGGAGAACACCAATTCTTCCATAATATTTTTAACTTTGGTCTTTTCATCCTGCAGTTTTTACTGCTAGAGACACTGGAGATTAAGAGAAATGTTTTTAGCTGTGCCATGATGTAATGTGACTGTAATGTGTGCACTTTTTTAAAAACATCACTGAATATGACTGTATTCAATTTCCTAAAAATCAAAAATATTTCTGCAGCGTGATCATGTCACCTTATCAAATTCTTCTGGATCATTTCAATGAGAGGTTAATCCTGATCTAAAAGTTGCTCCAGTGTAGTGTTTTTTCAGACATGAATTTTTAAATCACAACAGCACTGTAGCCATTTGCACCCTTAGTTACATTCAAAACTTTGATGTGAGACACATCCCAGTGCTCATGGGCCATCCAGCTTCCAGAATAATCTTCATTAATGGAGTTGTTTGTGTGTATCCAGTTCTTTTATCTAGACTGAAATGTCTCCTCCTGTGTTACAGACATGAGGAAACTTCATAGCCATTTTTTTCAAGGTTAAGAAAAAACATCCTGAAAGTGCTAATTTTTTATTTCTCCCTAAGCAACTTTCCGTAATTGTCTCCTGTTCTTTCTTTTGTAAATCTGTAGTAATCCTGCCTAAAGTGAAAAAAGGGAAGACAATGGGAAATCATTAGAACAAAAGAACCAGTCAATCAGCTCAAAGTTTAGGATTCACAATTTTGGATACTATTTTCAAAACTATAAATAAGTGTAGATGATTACACAGCTTAGGTCAGATTAGAGGGTTTTTTCTGTTTTGGTAAAACACCTTCAAGCTGTGTTTCAATGGGTGCTGCTCTTGAGAAAAAATGGTCTCTATCCTAACCTGAGCTTTTCTATCTACTGAATAAAATTATCTCCTCTATCTTGGCTCAGCAAGGACTTTTAGTTGTTCTGTGAACCTTTCTCTTGTGTTACATGTTCAGTTATTCAGAGCTTTCCATTGAGGAGAACACTGCTTTCCACATCTAAATTTGGTCAAGGCTCAGCTTGTAACCATGTGGAATGAAACCATTCAACCATGCACACTTTACATTTTAGCACAAAACAACTGGTTTTTCTATGGGAAATATTATGAAAATTCTTGGGAATAATTTTCAAAATTTCAAATAGAAGAAAGAACCAGTGGCACAAAGTGGATCAATAAATTAGTGTATTGATGACTACAGTCATTGAAAATGAGGATTAGCTTTTTTTTCTAATACAATATCCTGTGAAATAAGTCTTTGTCTACACAAAATTATACTGATTTATAAAAGTTATGTATCTTGTTATAAATGCTAATTCATAGAGTATGTTATAGACAGTATGTACCACCAGTTTCATTAACCCTTACAAAAACAAATATTGAAAAGAAGTGACCATTTCATGCTTTTTTCAAGATAACATTTTTATAGTGTTT
>VZTN01011927.1:1524-24851 GCA_013400515.1 Erpornis zantholeuca
AAAAAAAAAAAAAAAAAAAAAGAAGGAGAAGGAGAAAAAACCCCTAAACAAAATTGAAAACAAAACACCCAACAACACTTCTTTTGTTCATTTTCTATTTTCACTCAGTAGACTCCTACAAGATAATTTAAAGCAGGTTGTCACGGGGGTAATGTACTAAAACAGGACTTCAAAACCCATGTCAGGAAATGGTGCCTGGATGTCAAAATAAGGAAGGTTGTAGCTACAAGCTTGACCAGCTCCTAACTTCCTTTGGGTATTGCTGTGTAAATTAAGACTTGTTCCTTTTCACGGGCTGGAGCAGGTTAATGTTTTTGCTTAACAGCACATGCTGTCTACAAACAAAGTTATATTTATGTAACAGGTATCTGAGACACACACGGAGGTAAAAAAATGAGCTAGGAAATTGGTTTTCTACAGATACAGTGAATAACATGAGCAAGTTTACCACACTGAAACTTAAAAAAAAAAAAAAAAAAAAAAAAAAAACAAACAAAAAAAACCCAAAACAAACTTNNNNACAAAAAAACACACACAAAAAAACCCGAACAAACCTTAGAGGAATTTGGGACCAGTTTCTATGTTGGTTTTTTTTTTGTTTGTTTTTTGATGATTCCCTTATAGCCATTCCGTGGGAGTAACCTTAACTCAAAATTCTGCAGATGGCACAAAGTTAAAGGAGCTGGTATTTGAAAATCCTATGCAGGGATACTCCATACATTTTTTCTTTAGCTCAGATCTACTGTTTGTGTGTATTTATCATTGTATCTATGCACCTAGCATTGGATTGTTCATTAAGTTTATGATCCCATTAATAAAATCCTTTTCTTGATGGTCTACAGCCTCCTTCAAAGTTAAAAGCACAAGTAGGAAACCTTTCACTGCTGCTTGAGAAATCCCAACCAAGAAAAAGATCCACCAAGTGCCTGCTTGAAGTCCTAAAGTCCAGAATATTTGGTCTCCTGTGTTTCAGAAACATGGCAGCACGATCACATGAAAGAGACAGGGAGGCTGCTGAGGTGGTGAAGGGTTCAGTCCCCGTGAGGCTTTTTAAATTTGGGGGGAATTTAACCAACAACACCAAAATCTGAGAATTGTGAGTCCCCTTGTAGTTTAGATGGGGATGGCAGGAGTGCACATCATTTCATCTGTGCTTTATGAGACACCCTGGGATGGCCTGACATGTCATGAGAACAGGTAAGATGTTGCAAAGTACTGATGGCTTAAAGTCACCCACGATCTCCCTGTAGCTGTGCCTGTACAGTCGCACAGATTGTGATGCACAGATGGCCTTCTACAACAAGAAAGAAAAATTGTGCCATTATCCTGAGCAGACATTCAAATTCCATGTTTACAATGGTGTTCTGGAATATTTTAATTTTTTTTAGGACAAAAATAGGCACGTCTCTGAAGGATACAAATGTGCCTCCTGCTCTCAGGGGTCCCAGCACAGGAAGGACCTGGAGCTGCTGGAGCCAGGCCAGGATGAGCACCAGGATGAGCAGAGGATGGAGCAGCTCTGCTGGGAGGAAAGGCTGCCAGAGCTGGGATGGCTCAGCCTGGAGAGGAGAAGCTCTGGGGTGACCTCACTTGGAGGACCTGAAGGAGCTGCAGGAAAGAGGGAGAGAGACAATTGCCAAGGGCTGCAGGGACAGGACACAGGGAATGGCTTCCCAGTGCCAGAGGGCAGGGCTGGATGGGATATTAGGAAGGAATTGTTCCCTGGGAGGGAGGGCAGGCCCTGGCACAGGGTGCCCAGAGCAGCTGTGGCTGCCCCTGGATCCCTGGCAGTGTCCAAGGCCAGGTTGGACATTGGGGCTGGGAGCAGCCTGGGACAGTGGGAGGTGTCCCTGCCATGGCAGGGGTGGCACTGGATGGGCTTTAAGGTCCTTTCCAACCCAAACAATTCTATGGTTTTATGCTTTTTGGTATAGAGGTAAAGGATTAACTAATTTCCAGTAAAAAATTGTTTTCAGCACAAAGCTTTCAAGACAATTTCTGTTTCTGCTGCTGCAGTGATAACATCTGATGCTGTATCTTCTGGCACTATTTAGGCATGTGAAGCAAAGCACTTACCTAATTGCATATGAGGGAAGTACATCAATAGAGTCACATAATCCATAAACATTTCCCTTTCATAAGCTCTTATCACATTACCACTGATTATTTAGGGAAAAAGAAACATTAGTGTTACATGGCATCCTTCCCTTTATTATTTTTAGCCTTGATGAGGTTAAAATATGCCAAGGAACAGGAATCTAAGGTGGAGAGCAATTTGAGGCAAGACTGGAAATGGAGTGATTGGAATAGGTTCAACAACATGCAAGAAGAAGTTGCAGCTCTATTTCACAAGCTGCAGCCTGGATAGGTCTGGTCCAGGCATGGGTGTGAGAGAGTCTCACCGTGTGCCAAGAGCTGCATTTGCCAATCCTTTTGCCATTCTGAACAGCCAAGGCAGCACGGTTCACCACTCAAAGAGCTCTCAGAGTAAGACTAAGCCAAAATGAAATTAATTTAGATGTTTTTTGAACTGTGGAAGCAGAGATGCTGATGACGATCATTCCACTTGAGACATTCCGCAATGAAAAATTGTCTCGTAGATACAACTAGCTCAAAAAATGCTCGTAAAAAAACACCTCTTGATACAATTCACCAAGAACCACACTGGTTCATCTGTAAGATCATGCTTCATTACTCACTGAAATTAGCAAAATGAATTCTCTCAACTCCAGGGGCGGAATCAATTGAGGAACTAGTGGATGTGCTGAAGCTGCTCTTACACAGGCAACAAAAGATGATGTTTTGTGGTTTCGTTACAGCAAACCTGACTGCAGTAGAAGACCTAAGGGACCTAAGACAAATGGTTGTAAGAAATTATTTATGGGTAGCTTTTGCATCATCTCTCTCGTGCCTGCTACCCACAGTAGGTTTGCTTCAATAAAAACATAGGAAAAGAAATCTTAGTGTCTGGTTTAAAGTTTATTATTGTTCTTTCAGAAAATCTAATCTTATCCTGGGCTCCCTGCCTAGCTATTTTAACGAATAAATTTTTCTTTTGCGCCTTTTTAAAGACACTGCCATGCCACGTGCAGTTCACTGGAACACTTAATTTTTGTTTTTTAAACTTGGTTCATAGACTTGCCACTAGTCTCATAGCAAGGAGTAAAAAAAACCTTGTAGCATCACACACTGCCCAGGGAGCACAACACGACATAAAGAAGGTGCTCTGCTCACCCTTGGGTCTTCACTGCTGTTTGTCATCATGTTGGATGAGAGAAAAGGGGATCTGCCTTGGGCACAGCAGTAGCCAGGGGAGTGTGGCAACCCTGGGACAGCTATTAGGAAAATGTGCTTTTTGAGAGTGAGGAGAGAAAAGCTGGCAAAAGTCTTGAGTGTGAAGTCTGTAATTTGGATGTCAGAATGTGTCAGATACATCACTGTCAAACTTGATCTGTTACCACTGTGCATAAAATTCACCCACAGAATTTCTTCTCCAGGCAATCAGTAGCCTGCAGTAAGTGCTGGGAGCAGGTTCAACCACCTTTCTGGAAGGAGACACTCAGGCGGCCTGGATTCCTGCCTTCAAAAAGCCAGGACCTCTGGGGTTTTCAGTGCTGGTGTGTCCTTCTCTCACCTTCACAAAATAAAAGGAAATACGACTTTATCAATGCTTGATTACATCACCGATGTTGCTGCTTCAGTGGAAGTCCATGAAGATTACAATGATTATAACTCCTGATTTTCATTGATTTCCAGAAAAAAGCAAACCAAGCCGACTTTTGTCCAAAAAATAAGCCTCTTCAGCCTCTGCAAAGATTACCTCATCCAAGAGGCTGGATGCAGCTAGGATGCCACTGGCTGCAGACCTGCTGCCTTCCTTGTGAACAGCTGCCAAACAAATCCTACATCCCAACTTAGCAGAGTGACTGAGCGACTTCTGGAGGATTCTATTCCCTTTCCTCTGCAGTTTAAATACGTGTTCATTTCCCCATGCAGAAACAATATATTCACAGTATCAGTTACAAATCCCTGACAGAATTATTTCAGTTGCCTGGATCAGAAGAAGGTTCTCTATGTACTGTTGATGGTCAGATTAGACTGTGGTTACAGAGGGTGAACCTTCCTGTCCTCATTACTGAGCACTCACAGTGATCAGAGAGTCAGTCTATTGCTGCAGAAAGTCAGAGTTTAAAGCAGAAATAAAAAAGAGACATTAGCACTCCTACTAAAACTAATGTTGCATTGTCACACAGGGAAATCTCACAAGCATCTCTCTGCCATTCTCACAACGTCCTTCACTCAAAGATACAAATAAACTACATCAAACATTTCATCCTGAAAGAAGCTGCAAAGCAGCTGTTCCTCTAAAGTACATGTGAAAAAATTCATAGGCGCACAGACTTTTTTATCAATTTTACGTATTTAAGGTCTTTTATTCCACTGCTTAGGAATCAGCTAACTTACTGTGGTATCATTTTCATGTTTATACCATTGTTGGTGTCAAAATGAGTATCTGCTGAAAACCTTAAATGTGGACATCTGACTCTTCACAAGTCAGTACATCAAAACTCTGCACTGCTTTTTGCAACATTTAAAAAGCAAACATTTTCTTCATCAGGGTCAAATCATATTTGGGAATAAGTTTTCCCAGAGAAGCTGTGGCTGCTCCTGGATCCCTGGAAGTGTCCAAGGCCAGGCTGGACGAGGCTTGAAGGAACCTGGGAGAGTGGAAGGTATCCCTGCCCATGGCAGGGGGTAGAACTGGGTGAGTTTTAAGCTCCCTTCTAACCCAAACCGTCCTATAAATTTATTATTTCACTTACAAAGACAAACACATTTCCCAGCCAGTACGATCTATATTTTTAATGCCATTAAAATCAAAAGAAACCTGCATACAAAGAACAGCATATAATGCTTTACTGATTTCAGACAACAAAAAGCAAACAAGAGATTGAAGAACCCCTGTGTTTGGTAGAGTGGGGATAAAAAAAAATGTAGTAAATTTTTGTGAGGCATTGGGAACTTATATTGTGCTCCAGTAACACACTGATATGATTTTGTGTTGGCTCAACTGCTGAATTACTCCTGTTAACAGAATACAAGAAATTATATGACTTGGAAATCCATTGTGGAGGTGGTATCTTGTGACTGGAGCAACAGGCAAATTTCCTGATTAATATAATGGAAACATCCCAAGAGAGAGGGTCTGCTTGTCTCCAGGCTACAATCAAATCAAATTCATTGAGTTTATTAGCAACAGATAAAAATCCAACCAGTGCAGCCTGAATTGCAGACAAAAATTCCTTTCGAAAAAACACTCATAAAATTGATCTGATTGCATCTTTCTGGCATTTTTAATTCAGCAGGCAATAACCCACCAAAGACTGCTGGAAGCAGCTCCTGCTGGTGGAATGGGGCAGGTTAAAGTGCCATGGCACAGCTGGGAGAGAAAACTCTTCCCCCGCCCCATGCAGGTGCCAGGAGCTGAACCACCAAACTCCTGCAGGGATCACACTTGTGCTGCTTTCCCTGGGAAGAAGAGAAGCTTCATCCTAACCTCATTACAGACCAGTGAGAATTCAACATAAATGTACGCTGAGCAGAAGGGATTTATCCTTTCTTTGGTACACTAAGTGTTCTGCAAGTCTCATAAATAATTTTTAAAGCTACCTACTGCGATAAAATATGCAGCCAGGCTGTGACTAGAATACCATGAGAGGCTGATACTGAGAGTTCTGTGTCTTACAAGACCTTCTTATCCTCTCACCTGGTAAATTATCTGGTTCAGTCATTTTATTAGTGTCAGGGTGGGGATTTTTCGGCAGGTTTGCTTTTTGTTTTGTTTTGTTTGAGGGGTTTTCTTTTTCTGTTTTGTTTTGATTTTGTGCAAAGCTACAGTAGAATGTTAGTCTTGTTGAGACTATATTTTGACATTCTTTCATTTTCCAGTAATTTAATGCAGACCAGAAAAAAAAACCTTCAAAGTATAAAAACTGCCTGTCTCAGACACAACTTTCCAGCTGATATCATTTTCTTTGTAAATATTGCTTTCTTCCTGAAGAAATGGAGTGAGTACACATTATCCTGAGGAAGCTCAGAGTGCACCCATTCCCAGATCAATGAACTTGGGAGCGGGGAGGAAACTGAATGGAATCCTTACCTAATTAAAATGAGTAAAAAATAGATGGATCCAAAGCACCCTATGTGCTTTTACGAGCACGGCTCGCTCCTTAACCCCAACCCTGTGCCTATTTTAATTTTCTTGGTAAATAGTGCCCTCTGCAGCATCCCTTCGACTCTTGCAAGGTTCTAAGCACAACGCACTCTTTGACTGACCCTTAGTGCATCACAGGCAAGGGATGTGGTGCCAAAAATATGTAGTTCCAGCAAATCTGCATCGCTCTTGTGTTGCTTTACAGCGTCTGCTGCAGGCCTAATGTTTCCCAGGCTGCAGCCAGCACCAAGAAGAGGTTTTCTAAATTTGGGAGAGAGACAGCATGTGTAAAGAAGGCAAAAGCTAGACACATGAAAAGAAAAAAACAAACAAACAAACCAAACCAAAGCAAACCAAAAAAACCCCTGCTCATTAAAGCAGTTATAAGAATATTATTTGGAAGACTCCCATATGTAGTATTAATAGCATTCACTTGTATCATGTCTTTCAGCCAAGGGTTTCATTTAACAAGCATTAACTATTTATTCCTGTGAGATTTGAAGAGAACATGATACATGCTATTAACACCATTTAAGCGATAATTGATTTTTTTACGTTTATTTTGATTTTATCAAGTATTTTTAAAATCTCAGCATATGCTGCAATGTGTAACTGTTTAATCCTAATTCATTATGGAGACAACCTTTTAGTAATGACAGCATTTTCTAGGTCAGACATTTTCCTTTCTGAAATTCTCCCATGTCTGCTGTACATAATTTGTCTTACACCATACAGTCTCTTATTCAAAGGGAACTTTTAATCTTTAATGGAGACTTGTTAGCACCTGATTAATAAAAGAGTAAGTTCAGCCAGAGAATTAAAAAGATGCTGGGATGAGATAAATAAGAGCTAGACAAACATCTGTCAGGAATGGCTTAGCCTTAACTGGGGCAAAACATCAACTAGGTTGACCCTATGAGATCATCTTTCTCTCCATTCCCATTTTTATTACTCTATGAAAAACTTGTTTTGATAGGACCTCGTTTCTTTTGTAAGGCATTTAACCTTGTATTTTGGGAACATTTCACCCAATTCCCAGCTTCAGAAAATACACCTTGAAATACAGCTTCTTAATAAATATTATATATTTAATTAATGTGTGACTTCTGCCTATTCTGTCAAATCCAGCAAAAAAGACATGCATGGTTCATGGGTAGGTGCTCCAGGAGTTTTTTTGCCATATCACCACCAAGAACAGCTTTGACTCTGGGACTTCTAATAGGGATGGGGTTTAACATGTCTAAAAGATTGACAGTATTCACAGAATCATGGAATCCCAGAATGGTTTGGGTGGGAAGGACCTTAAAGCCCACCCAGTGCCACCCCTGCCACCCCAACCTGTCCCAGGCTGCTCCCAGCCCCAAGGTCCAGCCTGGCCTTGGGCACTGCCAGGGATCCAGGGGCAGCCACAGCTGCTCTGGGCACCCTGTGCCAGGGCCTGCCCACCCTCACAGGGAACAATTCCTTCCCAAGATCCCATCTATCTTCCCTTCTGGCAGTTTGAAGCCATTTCTCCCTTGCCAATAATCTCTCTCCATCTTTCCTTGTCGCTCCTTCAGGCACAGGAAGGCCACACTGAGGTTGCCTCTTGTCCAGGCTGAGCAATCCCAATTCTCCACGTGTTTGGCAATCACAACTCTGTTACTACCATTTCTTCTCACTGCAGCTCAAGAAGATGTTACCATGGTTTAGAACAATGTGACCTTGTTTATATCCTTTCAGGACATCACTGAACATCATCTAACCTTTTATGGCAGGGTCTGACCTCAATTGAAGTAAGAAATTGCTAAATCATTAGGCAGTAAGAGAACACTAAGCCTGACCTGCCTCACAGTTCTGGCCTGATATATTAACATTCCATTTATAACCTACCAGTACCCAGTCTCAAAGAATCAAAGATGGAGTCTTTTCCCTGACTTTCTGTTAGAAGTCCAAGTCACTATAAATTGCTAGAGTCCTACACAAGTCCCTCATTTCCCTTCCTGCCAAGCAAAGCTGCAGTTATTTTAACTTGCAGGATTCCACTAATTTTTCCTGTTCGGTTTGGTAATTCATTCACTTGCAAACAGTTCACCAAATGAGAGATAAAAGCTATTAGATGGAGAAATGACTCTTGAGTTATTCACTTGCCCCTACATGACCAGATCTATCAGCAGTCAACACTGGAAAAATATTACTGCAGCAAAATATTCCAGAGGCATTGAACTGTCAGGGTATTTGGTCCTGTAGTTCAAGACAAGATAATTTCACCTTGGATTTTCAGCCATGAATATGCATTTGTGGAGGAGAAAAAAAAAAAAAAATCAAAAGAAGCTATTCCTTCTGTCATGTCCTAAAAATTGAATTACATAGGTGGTGCAGTATCTGTGCACCAGGTAAAGGGCAGGAGAAAGAGGGACAAGATGAGCACTGAATGAATCATTGCTTTTCCAATTGTTCCTTCTCTAGCCTTCCTTTCTCAAATTTAGGCTGGAGCCTACAGGTAGATAAAGGAATCTCATGGAGTCAAACAAATACTTTTGTCATATTCTACATGCAGTACACTTGCCCTTCTGAGAATTTTGAATGGATTGAAAAATTTATTCACTTTCTCTGAGATGTATCTACTCAGATAAATTACCTGTGTTTTTCCCACCAGGCCCACGCTGCCACATTCATCACGTGTCAAACAGCATCACAGCTGATCTGCTGCATCAAGAAGGTGGATTTTGAAGGTGGTGCTTCAAAATTTAGGAGTGCTGCTATGCCAAAGGTGCAGCAGATGGGCTGCTGGGATCTCCCTGGGTCATGCAAGGCTCTTTTTACATTGCTGGGATCAGGTATAGGAAGCCTGGCAAAGGCAAAGAACTCACAGGATACAGAGTTACCAGAAATCAAATTTATCCTTGATATTTGCTTTTGGCATCTTAGAGACATATGAGAAAATTTGCTCTTAACCTTTAGTTTTAATCAATCTAGGTTGTTCTTAAGAAAAGGAGCAAGAAGAAAAAAATAATAAAAGAAATATTAAACTTGTAGCATATTTGCTCCATTTTTTTTTTTTCCCCGAGGAGTAAATATATTTTATGGAGTTAATACCTGAGAAGAAGAAGATTCACTGAACCCTCCCAGTTCACACAAATGTAATTATGGAAACACCTCTGCAAGCCTGCATGACCATCACTCCCTGCAAGTTCCTTGCTTCCTGTAATCAATGGCAGCTGAAAAAATAAATTGGGAAAACTTATAGATTTCATACCTTTTTTTTTTTTCCCAATTAGCCAAGAAACTCTTCAAGTTTTCTGACCTTTCCAGGAACTTCATTATCCTGCTTGCACAAGTAGGTTGCTTCTATGCCTGCACGGTCTTGCTTAGACCTATTGGAGAGGATTTTTTAAAAATCTTAAAAAAAGAAAAAAAGGGACAGTGAGCACAGAGATTTAGTTCTCAGGGGAAGGTCTTACTAAATATGTTCCAGTGGCATCGCTCGATAACAACTCTTTCTCCTTGCACACACCTTGTTGTCAGGACACAGAGGAAACTGGATAAATTCTGGAGTTCTCTCAGTCTCTTGCAATGACATGATCATTGTATTAATGCCTTTAATAAGGTCTTGCTTAGGTGATCTTCACAAGTATTTCACGTTTCGAGGGTTTAATAAAAATATTCACTTTAACTGTTCAGCATTGCTCCATCAGGATTTTATGGAGATGGTATATGGTTTCAACTTTCAATCTCTTCCTGTGGACACATGGGTAATAAATGTACATGTATTAGAATCTGTCTTTAATAAGTGCCATATATTTGACCGAGGCAGGACTCCAAGAGCAGACAAGTTCATTTACACATTTCAACAGGACCCATAAAAAAACCTGTTCATCTGACTTAATTATGCCAGTCCTGAGACTTGAATTTACCATTCCTTCACAAATACAACTTAAAATTTAATTTCAGGTGTTCTGCATGGAGTACACTGAAAAAATAAGGTTTGCAGACCTTACAGCTTCATATAAATCCATCCTTCCAACGACCTGCACTAAAATCATTGGAGTCCTGACAAAGAGATAGAAAGATACATTTTCTTTTTAAAACATCATGGAAACAATAATGAATAAGTGAGTGTTAAAAGCTCTGGGTCTTTTGCAGAGTCCTGTGGATATGTCAGCAGTATTGATGATAATTCTGGCGACAGGCAGGTGCAAGTTCTGCTAAGTTTTATACCAAACTTGCCCATGAATGAATTGCTGCTACTCTTCCAAGCAGTACACGATTTTCTTACTTTCTCCTTACAGTAAAATGGATGTGGTCCAAGTTATAAAGGCAGGGATTCGAGGGGAGAGAACTCTTCCTGGAAAAAACTGAGGAAAAATTATTTTCCACTCATTTATTTTAAGACCTATACTGCTTTGGTGGCTTTGCTTTGGAACAACTTCTGCTCTCAAGTTACAGATGTCAGAGAAAAACAGTGTCCCTTCATCTGATCTTCCACTTGCAGAAGGGGTTTTTTATCAGACAATGACAAGTTATCCCAAATATGCCTTGAATTTCCTATGTTAATGAATTTCTTTCTTCCTATTATTTTTGTATGGTTACAGAAAGTTTTTATCTTCATCCCTTGAAAGACATCAATTTTTTTCATTCAGAAAAAAGTTCATTCATTCATTCATTCATTCAGTTGCCATTTTAATTTGGCTAAGCTAGATAGAAACTGCAGTTCTTAGGTAAAAAAAAAAAAAATTAAAGGCATTTGGAGGAGGAAACAAGAGAGGATTCATTGTCATTTATTAATTACCATTTTTAAGGTTTGAGGGCTTACGTCTTTGTTAGTTTTTGATAAACAGACATGCTGATTTAGAAAGCCAACTCTGATTATAAGATCCTTCTCAAATTAGAGCCCACAAATTACCGATTGGATTTACCAACACTAAATTAAGCTCTTTTACTTTTAATTATATAAAAATAACATAGAATACAGAAGAATGTTTCAGAAGGCAGCAAAGGGCAACCTCTTGTAGCAGTTGTGTATTCAAAAGTATTCCATTTAATCAGGTAAAGAGATATTGAAGTAGTTGTCTTGCTGTGGTAGAGACAGTAAACTTGCTTTAAAATGCATTATCACTACACGAACATATCACAGAAGAAGCTTTTCACTGACAGTAATTTAATCTTCCTTGAAGCTAGTTGTTAAACTTCAAAGAATCTGGTCTTCTTTTAAATATTTCTTTAAATTAACTCACTTGTCCTAATATAGGTAAAAATCATATTTTAACAGAGAAGGACTGTAGTCATGAAGCTGATATTTTGTAAAGGAGACCAGCAAAGAAGTAACACGCACAGAGACCTGGGGTCCCAAGAAGATGGAAAAATAAATTTTCAAAGACGCTATTTCTGCTTTCTCATCACTTACCTTAATTTTATTATTTATTTTAATCTACCAGCAACTGGAGAATAAACCAGATACGTATTCCCACAGAGAGAGCAGAAAATAAAAATCTTTATAATACTTACAACCGCCTGTTTAGGTGTTAACACTGTTGATATCATTAGTACATTTTGGCATGGCTCCCTTTCCTCTCAGTCAACATATCAAAGGGCAGTAAGCATCATCAGGAGTCCTAGGAGGCAGAGGAGCAGCAGCCACACATCTGTCCTGTCCCCAAAGAGCAAATCGTGCTCCTAATCTCTCTAATCGTGCTCTCTAATCTCTCCTAATCTCTCTAATCTCCTAATCCCTGCGAACGGGTGCAGCTCTCGGCGCAATGTGAAGAAATCATGAACAACTGCTCCCACCACTCCGTGTAAAAGTATAGTTTGGAAAGCGCTGTAAATGAGTTTTTATAACTCATAGTTTTTTACAGGATTCAAATGTACCGCACAGCATCTCATGTGTTGGACCCCCCCCAACCTAGGATTTACAGGGATAATCAACCTAAGACACACGAAACAGCTCTCACCAGCAGGCAAGGAGCAGAGCTGCGAAAATGAGGATGCAAATGCCTCTCCCATCTCCAAATGCCATCCAGACCTCTTGTATCCTTCTCTGCATAAAAAGAAGGTGTACATTTATCCCTAAAGGTTTGGCAGAAATGGTGTTTGGCATTCTCCAGGTTTTCCTCTTCTTGCTTGAGGAATGTCTGGTCTTTCCCTCATGACCCTCCTCTCAGCATCACCCTGATGCTCCTTCAGAAGCTCCTCCACCATCGTGGCCGCTGCAGCATTTCCTGGGGGAGGCCAGCACGGCCCTCGTCCAACCGTGTGGTGTGAGAGGAAAGGGAAAAGGCCCCAGCAAGAAGCAACACCCACAGGCTGTGTCGAGGAAACAGCTATTTATTTCCTTTTTCTTGACTAAAGAAAAGCCTGCTAGTGTCGCCGATAGGGCCCGAGGGCCCTCCGCTTTCGGGGTCATGGCGATGCCGTGGCTGAGGGGTCCCTGCCCGGGCTGGGATCAGGGGCCCTGCGGCCACTGCCATTTCCCCGAGCTCCTTTCTAGGGCTGCTCTGGCTCCGCAGGGACGGTCCCGGACGTGCTGGGACTCCCTTCAGGGGCCTCCTCTGAAGGAGGAGCCGTGCCGGCTTCGTGCTCCACGTTGGGGTCTGGCGGCCCACCTGAGGCGGGAGCGGCTTCAGGGGAGGCCGAGGGGCCAGCGCTGGCCCCGGGGCTCTCGGCCTCCTCCTGGGCAGCGCGGCAGCCCCGCAGCCTCCGCACCTCCTGACTGCACCGCGTCTCGATAATGCTGAGGACGCCGTAGATCAGCGGAGAAGTGTAGTCCCCCAGGCGAGGCTGCAGCCGCTGCACCAGCACTTCCCTGTCCGGGCCGAAGATGCACAGGGCCAGCACGATGCTGCTTTCCGCAGTCCTGACCAGCCACCACCGCTCCTTGTATATCTTCCGCAGCCACTGCTGCAGCCAGGACCGCACGGGGTTGAGAAGATTGCATCTCCTTCGGAAAAGCTCTGCCCAGAGCTCGGGCAGGATGCCACCCACAGCCGCCGGCCCTGCAGAGCCCTGCTCAGCTGGGGACAGCGTCCCCTGCAAGGCAGAGGCAGGGGATGCCCCAGGGCCGTGGGTGCTGTGTCCATCGCTGCTGCCAGCAGCGTTCCCTGCCTGGCCGGGCTGTCTGATGACACACTGCAGACAGTCCTCCTCCTGCTCCGAAAAGCTGACGGTGGAAATCAATCTCCTGCAGAGAGGACAAGTGCGGGTCCCCCGCAGCCAGCGCAGGATGCAGGCCAGGCAGAACTCGTGGCCGCAGGGCAGGGCGTGGGCGATGTCCCCCGGCACCTCGCAGCAGATGGGGCAGCTCCACTCCCTCCTCCCCGTGGCCATGTCTCCTTCTTGCTTCTTGGTTCAGTTCTGCCACCCAAATCTGTTCAGCCAGGGTCATAATCCATCTCCCAGTGATGTCGGAATGCAACACCAGTTCATGTCACCCTCCGCCACCCAGTGATGTCACAGTGGGACAATCACTTGGCATAGTTGCCTGAAGAGGCCTGACAACTAAATTTCCATGCACAGTGGCGTAAACACTTTCAGGAGCTCTACCTAGAGGTTTCGTGCTGTCTGCAAGTGTTTTTAGGGCTACCTAAAAGTGTTTTAAAAAATCCTCAAAACAACCAAATCACTCACACAGAGAAGATAGCATTCAGCAATGTACCCTTATAGCATTGCCCTGAAAATCTGGGAAAAATCCCTTTGAGTCACAGGTCTCCTGAACTTATTTTGAATAATTTTACCTGAGTCACATCAGCCATTTGCATCATATTTCAGTCCCAAAACTGCAGCTACTGGAGACCAGACAGGAAGTAAAGTTCAGTGTTTGTTTCACCACCCACCCTCAGAAAAACCACACCTGGTGTAATGTGTCTTGGTATCTTCACGTATTTGAAGAAATATTGTGACTCATGTTCCTGAACAGTTTAATTTCTTACATCAGTTGTAAACTGCGACTCACCAGGAATTAAGATCTGACTAACAAACAAAATTTCTACAGATTAGCTAAACTGCATTAAAAATGAAGAGCTATGAAAATGCAGCTGCAGTGAGACTTCCGATTTGAGTAATAGTTGTTAAAGAGTTCGTACCTTTCAGAAGTTTCTGGTCATCCAACTCCAGCCTTTCCTAAAATAATATAAAAAAATATATATAAATTACATATAAAACCTAACACAAAATAGTGTCACTGTGGTATTTATCAGAATATTAGTGCAGTTCTTCCTGGAGACTACAGACCACCATGGATAAAATTAATGAGATAAAAAGATTAACCCAGAAGAAGGAAAATTAAAAGAAATGAGCACTGTATATTTAATGAAGGTAATACAAAGCATCACAACTAAATCCAAAATAACTGTTCAGACTATGAACAGCATTTGCCAAACAAGTGGTCACTACTTACCTCTTAGAATTGTACATTTCACACTGAAGTCTTTAGTTTAAGAAACAGATTGTACCACTAGAGAGAAAATAAGAACAGCAAGACAATTAAAATGCAACAGATTTTACTTTAGCTTGTGGTTTTAAATGTACAGTGATGGCCTCTCTAATTTCTCTACTGCTTGGTTAAGAAATCTCTCACAGGCCACCTGTAGTTTGAAAACCTGGAATGCTCATCACAAGAGTAAAGACGCTTCTGTGGAACTAATAAAAAACCCTCCTCACACACTTAAAGTCACTTATATTTCTGATTAAATCATTAAATCAGTATTAGAATATACGTTAGCATGTCTACACTTAGGTGTCTGTTCAATTTGTTATTAAAGATTTGTCTCATGCTGCAGGTTCTAGAGACTGCCCTAATAATAATTTCTAATGAAACACATTATAACCACATCCCTGTGTGCTCTGTTCGATTGTCAGCACATTTAAAATAACGAAAATGTAACATATTTAAAGAAGCAACAAGAAATATCAGCAGGAGCAGATACAAACACGAGGGTAGGGACCTGTTTTTCATCACCCTGAGTCACATAACAGCAGTTCCCACACCACACAGGTCTTTATTTAATGGCCAGGGAATATTTGATGGTGGAGAGTAACACAAAGAAAGCATCATGGAGTTGTATCATCCAGAAGCTTCTGGATCAAACACCTCTGTCCTTCTGTGGTGGTTGGCTCCACCTAT
Organism: Erpornis zantholeuca; assembly: GCA_013400515.1. Classification (NCBI taxonomy): domain Eukaryota; kingdom Metazoa; phylum Chordata; class Aves; order Passeriformes; family Timaliidae; genus Erpornis; species Erpornis zantholeuca. Next base: position 16,839 of record VZTN01011927.1, read on the forward strand.
TTGTGGCAATTACTTCCCTGTGCAGCAGTAGATTTCCAAGCAGAAATCATTAATCAAGCCCCTAAATGAAGTTGTCTGACTTTCGAAGTTTCTCCAGAATTTTGAAAACCAGGCTTTGGCCTTTTGTCCACACATAAAACATAAAGCTGTTGTCTCATTTATTAAGGTAAAGAATTTGAAAGTCTACAACAAAATTTCATTTCTTATTTCATCCGTCCTACCTCTGTGAGTAAAGCCACATTTAGGCAGCATCCACATAAAGACAGCATTTCATGTGCTAAAGGTATAACATTAAAACAAATGGGAATGTTAGTGCTGTGGGGGGGAGAAAAAAAAGGTCACGCTTGAGTAGGCTTTAATATGTCAAAAAAGAAACTTAAAAATTGCCTCTCAGTCATGACTTGTTTAACTCCAGGGCAAAATTGAGACTTTTATGGCCAATGTATTGCTCTTCTAATGAACTTCTGCTATGGCATCGCACCACTAGCTACTAACCTGACATTTCAAAATTTCTCAGATTTCCTCTAATAGCTTCAGTCACAAAAGCAGTAGAAAGTCTCAAATGCTACCAGCAGCAAGTGAGCACCTTTCTCCAACACTGCTGTCTGGATTCTTTTGGGGCAATAAAAATTTGCCTCTAAGACTGAAATGGGCCTCAATGAGAAGAAATTTATTTTAGTTGCAGGACCACAAACGAACAGGTTCCCATAATTCTCCTATTTTATTTATCACTTGGAGCGCGAAAATCTAACTCACTGGTACTGAATGCTTAAAAATTAGACCAGTGAAGTCCCCCTGTTTCTAGGGATGTCTGGAGCCCCTAAATAAGTGCCATTAATAAAATCAGGAGTGTGTTCAGATAGCTGCTAAGAAATGGGCAGATTACACACCAGAGGACTGCTCAATCTGGAAGAGACAGAATCAAAATCCAAAGGATATGTTGGAAGCACAGCCATAAGAATTCAGTAGTAGGCAAACTCCTGCTTTATTGCAAAAGAACTCAAATTTTAAAGAAACCAATTAGAGGCCAGCTGAGCATTGCAATATTATTAGCACAGAAAAACCAAGGAAAAAAAAGTTCAGGAACTTCCCATCCAGGTCTAAACTACACTTTTTCCTTTTTAGTGCTATCCATTAAACAGTGTGCCCAACACTGTAATTGTAGGCTTGGAAAAAGCTTAAGATATATTTTAGAAATAAATATTTTTATCCATGAGCTTTTACTCCTGCTTCTGCTTCCTTAAACATAGCATCATTTTTTTTTTAATTAGGTACCAAAAAATTGTTGCCATAGGGTGAAAAATGTCTTCACACTGTTCCAAAGATGTGATGTAAGTTCATATGGAATTTGCAGAGATTTCCAAACAAGTGTTCTGGGAAATTTGTTCAGAAGGTCATGGATTTGTGACTTGGTAGGAAGCATTTTTCCCAAAGCAAGTCTGCAGAATAAATAATTTCTTAATAAAAGCTTTAGTCCAGATGGGAAAGTTCATAATCCAAGTGTTTCTTTGCCATACATGTGGTTATTCCTAAGCACAAATATATTTTCATATTGTATCAAAACCAAAGATCAAGGTAAATTTAAAATATTCAAAAGACAGACAGCAGAAGGAGGCAGTGGTAACACAGAGTTTCTCATTTATTTTTGGTGAAACAAGACTTCCAAAGAAATAACAAAGGGACTAACCTGAAGGAGCTGCAGGAAAGATGGAGAGAGACAATTGCCAAGGGCTGGAGGGACGGGACACAGGGAATGGCTTCCCAGTGCCAGAGGGCAGGGCTGGATGGGATCTTGGGAAGGAATTGTTCCCTGGGAGGGTGGGCAGGCCCTGGCACAGGGTGCCCAGAGCAGCTGTGGCTGCCCCTGGGTCCCTGGCAGTGCCCAAGGCCAGGCTGGACCTTGGGGCTGGGAGCAGCCTGGGACAGTGGGAGGTGTCCCTGCCATGGCAGGGCTGGCACTGGATGGGCTTTAAGGTCCCTCCCAACCCAAACCATTCTGGGATTCTATGATTCTGTGACCCCATAACAGAAAAAAAAAAAAAAAAAAAATAAAGGGGATTTATGCTTTGCGTTGCTCCATATCATGACTTTAATCATTAAAAATTATTATTGACGAGAATTATTTAAATTTCTTCCTGTGATGTCAGAAAGATCCATGAAGTCAACCCAGCATGCTTTGAAGTCCACAGAAGAGCTGCCATTAGCAGCAACAAGCTTTGAATTAAGCCCTGTAGTAACTCATCAGACAAAGGCTGGGAGAGGTTCTTTGAACTTCCAGGCACCATTGTGAAAGCAGGTTTTCAGCCTGCTGTGACTTTCTTCCGAAGAGGAAAACCCTTTCAACGTGACTGAATATTAACCATGCCGGCTAATCTCCCACCCCTCTGGCCTCCTCAGAAAAATGTGACATTTCCTGGAGCAGATCTGAATTAGCAACCTTCCCATTATTTGTGGGAGATGGCACCCTGGCACATCTAAAGACAAAGACACCACCACACCTGATACACCTTTCTCAGCTTTTCACATGGGTGCTGCCTTCTGAATTCATCTGGAGTTATCTGAAATATTAGGACAGGGGAGAGATAGCCCAGCAAACACAAATCCTGCATGGTCAAAGATCAGCTTTGGCCGTGCCCAAACCTCTGCCTTACCACAGAGGGCACCTATATAGGATGCACATCCAACACCTCACAAGTGATATGCATAACCCCTGACCACAATTAGCTCCTTTACTGCTGGTGCACAGCTGGATCATGGAAAAAAAAAAAAAAAAAATGTTACATGGTGAGAAAGGAAAGGAAAAATAGGTCACTGCTGTAGAGTAAATTGCGAGAAAGTCAGGAAAAATCTGACAAAGACACAAGAGATATTGCACTACACAGATCTAACACCACGTGTGTCTTTATTGGGGCAGCTCACACAGGGATTTAATCAGTTTTTATTTAACACACAGGCTGAATCTGGTGAAATGCAGGGACTACAGAGACTCTTAAATCTCCACTTTTTCAATTCTCGTGAAAAGACGTGAAATCCATAGAGTAAGACCCAAAAGTAATTCTTTTTTCCCCTGTCTGTTAAAAAGCCTGAAATGTTCAGCCATAAAAATGTACTGTAAGGTAGGAAAGATTGAGAGGATTGATACCTGTATTTTGAACCTCTGTCTTGAACAGGATTTATACGACTTTCCAAATAATTATCTTACTAGCCTTCTAACTCTGAAACCAACATTTTAATTAAGTTATTTTGAAAAAAAAAAAACAAACTGACAACCAAAAATTCATCACTAGATTTCACTCTTCCTTATAGTTTACAAATGTGTTCAAGTATTTAATTTGATTAACTGATGTAGCATAACAACTTCAATCCTTATCAGCAGTGTGTTCTCTCCTCCTCCAAAGGTCAAGATTGAGGCAGATGTTAGAAAAAATGATCCTCTGCAACAATTTTCAGCCCATCTGGCGGCTTATTTTCCAGGAACATTTTCAATCTTTTAATTATTTCTTTTTTAATTATGAAAACTAAAATGAATTTGATAACTGAAAATTATTTAAAGAAAAAAAAGACCTGGGTAAGTAACTAAAAACTAATCTTAAAAAACTTCCGTTTGATCAAGAAAGGACAATTTGCTGGAACAATTGTATTTGCTTTGTTTTCACACTCGTGTTTCACAAGAAATGGGCAGATTGGAGACCTGTCCCATGCATAATTAGTAGTCATGAAGTACTACATATGAACATCAAAGCCTAGAGTGACAAGGCACTTACATGAGTAGTAAATATGAAAAGTAAGAACTGGGCCTTTCAGAGCCATTTCCCCTTTGAAATGCATTAATTATTCTTCTAAACAAGAAGGCTGCTGAAGACCCATCAATACTCTCTCAGAAGAGCATTTTTAATCTCCCTTGGGGTTCAATGTGTTGGTTTTGGTGCAGTGGGAATGCAGAAAAGTGATTTTCCTCTGCCTGGACCTGTGCCAGCACAGCAATCCAGAGAAAAGCAGAGTTCTGGGAACAGGACAATAGTTACCATGAGTCTGGATGTGACATGGGGTTATCTTTCCATGGGTTTTCGCTTAACTTACAACTTTTTCCCACACTGTTTCTATTAAAAGCTCCTCATGATCTAACAGGTCCAGAGCAGTCTTTAAAGTCTCCTTCTGGGTAACTCCATTGCATCTGCAGTTGCCCCAGTGGAAGCAAAACCTCTTTATTTTAAGTAAAGAGGAACATTAATTTCTTTATTACTGATTAATATCATTAATTGTTAGATCTCACTCTCTCTAGAGGGAAATAGAAAGAAACTGAGGTGGTTTCCTTTCCAGCTCCCAAATTACTACAGTGCTTTCCACAAGTTCTAGTTTTATTATGCCCCACAAAATATCTCTTGAAATAATTTAATTCCCATGGTAATTGTCATTTGTTTTTGTTATATATTTCCAGCTAGTGATGTTCTCTCATTCTGGAGAAATCATGAGTAAGGGGGACCTGGAAATTTCACCATTTCAGGGCTGGGTTTGCAGAACGCAGTCTGTGCACTGCTTTTGACTTCTGCATTCACAGCCAACATCCAATGAAGGTGTAAATGTGGAACTTGTATTTGGAGGGGCAACAAGAAACTGAGAGTTCAGTAAAGAGCCTGAAAACCATGCAGTTGGCTCAGGGGTATGTGGGTTTATGTTTGTCCGTTTTCCTTGCCTGCCAAATTTGTTTAAAAGACCACTGTGCTTGCTTGCTAAAAGGCCATGGTCTCACATTTAACCTGTTCACGTTGAACAGGTAAAATTCTTAGATACAACCAGAAGAAGGAATATAATTTACTCCTTAAGAGAAAAGCAACACCTGGTGCTGTACAGCTGCAATCACACAAATACCTTAAACCCGGGCTCTTGACTTTCAGGACCTGAGTTTGGAGTAAACATGTCCCTAAAATTTTGACTCTCCCCTTTTGAACAGCTTGTGCTGAACTCTTGCAAATTGCCCCCAAAAGAAGGAAGATGTTTGGTGCCAAGGACCCTCCAGAAAGAGTAATCATTTCCGAGGGACACACTTGAAAAATTAGAGCAATTTGCTTTGCTGTTTTGCTATGGGACCCAGACCAAATTTCCAGCCCATCCTGACATAGGACCAGAAATTCTGCACCACTTCCTTGGCTGTCCTGGGATCCTTTCCACCCTAGGCCATGCCAGTAAAAATATATGTACATATAAAAGGGAATACCCTCCCTTTACAAGTGGATCATACACTGCCTGTGCTTCTTGATTTATAAAACATAGTAGGGGAAAAACCCAAACAACTACCCAAGCAATTTTTTTCAAACTTGGCAGTAAACTATTGGACTGAATCTCCACAACTAGCACAGATTAAGTTTTAATAAGAGTGAAGTAAGCAGAGGCAGAGAAGACATGCTTTCAATATATGCAGTGTAGGGAGGAGAAGTGATCTGACTGGTTAAATATAATATAGAAATAAAATATAGGTAAAACGCAGGCTCTTAACTCTTTAAAAAATAAATTTTTTTTACAGTGTGGCAGCACATTTTCTGGATAGAGCCTACATGATCTTAGGAATTATTATCAACAATGAAATTTATTTCATAGCTAATAGAAATACTGCAGTCTGTGCTGCTGGACCCAGTTCACTGCATTGGTTTCTCTCATCATTACCAAAAAAGCTAAACTTGGAACACCATTGTGTACTGATTTTTTCACCAGTGCCCATCAGTCTGTTAACAATGGGACATAGTGAAAAATCTGGACAATAATACATACAGTCACATAACAATGTGACTGACTTCCATGATGTGGGAAATTTATGATGCAACAGTTGGAGGCTATAGAATGTCACTGAAATTATTTAAACCACAGCATTAAGTCTGTTGAGTTTGGAGCAATCTTAGTGAGTCTGAAAAAAACCTCAGCAAAAGAATAAAGAATCTATTCAGCTACAAATTGGATTCTCAGTCTCCCAGGAGCTTCTGATGCTACTGTAGCACCAACTGCAGTGAAATTCAAATTGTAATGTCAGAGTGTTCAGGTTGTGAGTTGTTGTGGATATTTTTGTGGATATTGATGCCCAGGGCAGAGTATTAACTCGGGTTTTCCCTTGTTAATCATCCCAGTCACCACTCCCAGGAGACACAGACATTATTTTTTTTTCTCGTTCCAAGAAGACCTCTGAAGAGGAAGGTAATAAAACCCCTGAAAGTGCCAGAATGTCTAATATGGACATTTCATAGGAAAAATAGAAATAAAAGAACCACTTGTGTCCATGTGGTCCTTGCCATCCCTCATAACAGACTACAATGGGATGGATTGTGTGCTCTGTATTTCACGGAGTATCTTCAGTGAATGAAAGCCAGCACCCTGCATACCACCAAACATCTGCAAACTGGCCCAGGAAAACAAAGAAGGCTCTCAGGGTCCTGGGTGATAACTTTGATGTGTTTTGGATTTTTGAAAGAAGTGTTTGTCCAGAGGAGGATGAAGGCTGGGCAGACGTAAGGCAGCTGCGAATTTCCAGGGAGGTTTGATGCGTTGCAGGCTGGAGAGCAGAACAAGGTGGTGCCACAGAGATCAAGATTAAAAGTCTTGGAGCTGTTTAGTTTGGCTGGGATTCATTGCCAACATGAATGAATACTTCTGTTTATTTTAACAGTTCTAGTATGCTCTGTTTATGGCTCCAATATCTCACTAATATTATTTCCTCCCTTCCAACTCTCCTTCCCATCCTCTTCTTTTACCTCCTTTCTCTTTAACAGCTCGCAGGGCACTTTTCCCATTTACTCTCATTTCCCAAGCACTGCCTTTGCCATTTTCTGTCACAGCAGAATCTCTAAGTCAATAAAGTGTTCTCATGTATGAGGTCAAATTACAGCAGTCAGTGTAAAAACTGTTCAAGTCAGGGGTTAGTGAATGAAACCCTTTCTCAGCTCATAAATAAAATGACAGTTTTTTGGTTGGCTTTTTTTTTTCTCTTTTTCTTTTCTTTTTTCTTTTTTGCACAGTTTAGTGTGATACACTTTAAAGGTCACTTGGGGGAGAATTCAGCAATATCCCCCTGGTGTTTCCTCACTCTGGGACAGACAGTTCAGCACTGGAGTCCATTTCCACACTATTATGTGTTGGCAACCCCATCAAAATCAATGCAATCCCATCCATAATTGTAAAGAGTGAATTGAATTACCAAGGAGTCAACAGCACTTAAATCATGGATTAATGCTCACATCTTCAGATTTTATACCTGAGAGATGAACAGTTAGAGATTGACAGTTTCCATGGCAACAGCTAATTTTGGTGACTAATCGCACGAACTTAACAGCTGAACAGAAAATCATCAAGGACGCAATGCAAGTCAATAATTAACAAAACCCACAGCCTGGAATGCATTCACACAAACTTTTAATTGCATTTCTGAGCACGACATTATTTTAAAGGCATTTTAGCTGTGGAAATTTTAGTAAGAAAAAAATATTAACACATTTTCATATCCAGTAATACTTTTGTGTACTGAAGTGAACTTGGGAAAACAGCTGCCTTTTCTTCTCAAAATCTCCTGAAGATCAGGAACTTACTTCACTTAGGTTCAAATAACTTCTTGAACAAGCTTATATAACCTGTGCATAGGTGATGTCTTTAGGAACAATATATAGTAGGTTTGTTGTGTAGAAGCTGAAAAAGGAAAATAAATTACAGTTAGCTCAATTCTTACAGCTGTTTATGGATGCAGAAGGATTTTAAAAATACTTGCAAAGCGAGAAAGTTATTTCATTTTCAATTACTTTTGTTTTTTCCCTGCCTGTAATGACATAGCTATATATGAATGGTACAGGTTTACATGATGTGTTTTAACATATCCTTGATCACCTCTCCCACCAGTTAATGCTCACCAAACACCAAGGATTTATCATTATAGACACAAAGTTTTAAGAAGCTGGTTTGGATTTGACTAATACTGGATGACTTTTGATAATTTTGGTGGGTTTTTGACCCAGAGTTCATTGGTGTGTGGTTCCTTGT
>VZTN01011939.1:0-35985 GCA_013400515.1 Erpornis zantholeuca
TCAGAAACAGCAATTCTGGAGCAGGAGGCATGTGAAAGACTGGGGATCTGGTTGCTGTTAATTCAGCTGCTCTGAGGCACAGCTTGGAAGTGACTGACATATTCTGGAGGGGATGTGGCCCATTTGCACTCTGTCCTGGGTAGCTGCCCAGGCCAGGAAAATGGACCAGAAGATCTCTGGAGACCCTCAATATCCCTGACTGACGCAGCAACATTCCTCAGGGATACTGAGGTCTGTACTGGTCCCTTCTAAATGCTCTTCATAGGTTTTAAAACCTGAATGATGCTTTCTTCAGCAGAGGTGCATGAAAGAAAAAGCTGATTTAGATGTTTGATTGATCTTCAAGAAGTATGAAATACTTGCTCTTGTACAATTGATTTTCTTTCCTGTTTTGCCAGAGGCATTATATAACATACTATCTGGACAGCAGTTTTAACATCTAGGAGTTGTCATCCTCTGTCCCAGCACAATCAGAAGATGACCAGGTGATGTTGTCATAACAAATATGGGTCTAATAAAACCACAGACAGTCAAAAGGCCTTCTAAAATGCCAGTGAGAACTGCTATTTGTCCTTGCAGGCATACTCTGACGTCACCTATATCAAAAGGATGGCAATGATTAGCAATTCATTATTTGAAAAGCATTCAGAACCATTTTTGGATTTTTTGTGTCATTATCTGATGTTAGAGAAGCACCTTAGGATTATTTTAGATGTGTTTTTGAAGACATACTGCTGAAGTGGAACTGGATTAATTTCAAGGACTGATTAGGAACAGGGTAAATAAAACAAAATCCCTAGGACAGATGTTTTGCCTTGATTTTGTCACTGAACAGTGATAAAATATAATAAATATCATATCATATCACATATCAGCAGTTATCATATGATCCAGATTTGTTACCATAGTCAATCACAAGAGAAACAGAGCATCTGAACTATGACCAGTTACAGTCTTTTTGTTCCTGTGAAATATTAGGGGAAGGAGGATAGTGTTGTGCTCAGGTATTCACATTGATCCAGATGGATGCTGCATGCCTCCCACTGATGTTCCCGTTTCTATCCTATCTTTTCAGAAAACATCAAGTTTTGCATGTGAAATGCATAACTGGGTTAGAGCCACTTTAAGTCCAGAAATTTCAGTCATTTAGGGTTGAATACTTTGTGCTTCTTGTGAGCTCAGAATGAGATATTCACTGCTCTTGCTTCTGGAAATGTTCTAGGTTAATAAACTGAAGCCTGTGGAGATTGCTGAAAACCTCGGATACCAGCAGAAGGGCTTCCAAACACCCTTCTTTCCTTTGGTAGGGACCAGGCCTGGTGCTGGGCAGATGCTGTGGCAGTCTACAAAGGGCAATGGCAGAGTTACTCAGAGATCGAGAAAATCAAAACATAGAGGAGAAAGCCTGTGAGTTACTGCTGTACAGAGACAGCAAAGAAATACAGAAGAGGACATATGATTATGGTACGTGGGTTTTGAAACTCTTCATCTCCCATTTGCTTTCAAAGAATAGAAGTGAGAGTTTAAAAATTAAAACTGTTCTTTTGTTTTGTTTGTTTGGGTTTTTTTCTGAAAAGAAAAAACATTCAAGACTCCTGGCTTTGGGAAAAGCATTGCTGATCATGCGGTGTGAAATTGTAAGAGTTGCTGTGAATGAGAATTTCTAATTCATGAAAGAAATTGAGCAGGGTCCTGATTCTGACAAGGTACAGGCAGGACCCTGAAAGGATAGGGTAAAAGCTCAAAAAGGGGCAGAGTTAAGTGAGGTGGCATCAGCTGAGAACAGTTAAGTGAGGTGGCATCAGCTGAGATGCAGGAAGATGACAAAAAATGTAATAAGAGATTAATTTCCTCTCTCTAGTCAGAACAACCAATGCCTTATGTTCATAACTTAAAACAATCTGGAACTCCTGAAGGTGACAAAGAACCACATTGCTTCCCTATCCTAGTAATTTGCAGTCTCATTTACTGTATGACTAAATGCAAGACATGACCCCAAACATCTGCTGCTACAGTACTTATTTACAGTGTAAAGTGTTCATGCTTATTGAAATAGCGTAGGCATGGTAAGGAACAGCAAAGAGGAGACACAGCTGGAAAATATCATCATAATGGAGCCCTAGGCAGAAAAGAAGTGTTGTGATTTTTAAAAAAGCAAGCAGAGGAGCTCAGCAAAAAAAGACAGAGAGAAATGCAGTTTACAAATGGAGCTAGAGATAACTTTATTTTTATTGTGCTTTATTTGACACATCCAGCCAAAATGTCAAGCATTACATGGATGTTAATCATAGGAAGTGACAGTTCCTCATATTTATGAGTCTCATGTTCCCCTTGCAAACACTGTCCACATACCAGCTTCCTGGTGTTCCACACTTTCTGCTATAAACTCATTTCAAAGCAAAATACAGACTCTTGATCCAAAATGAGTGGTGTTATTTTGGAGGGAGCTGGTAGAAAATAAGGATTTGCAGCACTTTGGAATTACTTTGGCATGGAAAACAATCAGAAATTATTAACCACTTTTCCTGTGCAAAGTGAAGCCTTGAATTGCAAGGTGTGGATCTGTCTTTCTGAAAAACTGGTTGATTTTGGTAGGAACTAAATACTACATTAGGAGAATAATTATTTATTTTAAGTCTATGAGCCCAAACCATCAGCTTATCCTGAGGCATTATGGAAGACTTTCTTACAGCAGCATATGATAAATTTGATTCTGGTCACTGCTTTATTTGGTACCACTGGATGTGGGACCACATGACCACCAACTGTGTAATCTTAAGGAGGCTCCAGCCAAAGGACAGTAAAGAAAGGGAAGAGTTATAGTTAGGAATCTGTATTGACTTCAGGGGACTTATTCCCTAGTGACTTCATGATGCACGATTTCCTAGTCTTAGTTACAAGGTTGCTTTTGGATATAAACACAGTTTAATGAAACAGATCAGGGATATGAAGACTTTGAAGGAATTCAAGCGTGTATCTATTGCCTAAGGAAGGAACTCATCCTTTCCTCAGAGATGGCCAGATCTGATGGTCCACTATTATTTACTTAGAATAACAGAATAATTTAGGTTTGAAAATACCTCTGATTTCATTGAGTTCAACCATTCACCTAACATGGATCACAATGTCTTTATAAAAAAGTCCTTACAGTGTAGAGCTAAATACCTCAAATGTAGTGCTCAGATGAATTACCTAGGCCTTTAATTTCAAAAGGCAGAGCCTGAGTTTGTACAAAAGCTCTAATTAAAATAATAATACTTGTAAATAACAGTATTTTTAAAATTTTGATTTAGTTCCTGAACCAGGAAATCAACACAGTGGGAGATGGTTATGTCTTTCCACATAATGCACTGGATGGGTGCAATAATAAGGGCTAGGAGGTGCATGAAATCCACATGAGATTACTGGCACTTATAGTACAAAACAAATCTGCATAATTACATAGATTTTTAGAAAGAGAAAAAACAGTTGTGATATACCTGAGCTGTATCACACAGGCTTTATGATTTTACCCAGTGATTAGCACAGTCAGACCAGTTATTTAGTTGTGTAGCACATCTGGAGTTCTCTGCCTTTCTGTACATACTTTTCTCAAGTAATGAACTCCAGTTGCCTCCTTACATGGACTCTTGGTAAAAGTAACTTTAAAGAGAAAAATTAAAAGTAGGTAAAATCACAACTGCATCAAGATACACTTCCCACAAGACATGATTAAGCTACAGTAGGAAGGGTAAGTTTAGGGCACAGTTGTTGCTGTATAGCCATGGTCTGAAAGTCTTTCAGGAGCTACACTCTAGAGGTTTTAAGTGCCAGGAGGGACTTACAGTACCATGTAGAGAAAGAATCCTTGTTTGTAAAGTTGACTTGTGCTGGATTCTGGCCAAACTGTTGTGTTTGTAGATGTCATGGGACTTTAATGCTTTTGATTTAAATGGTTGAGCTTATTGCTGTGCTATGGGTGATTAATGTTTTAAACATAAACAGAGGCATCTTTCCCTGGTTCAGCCTTCTCCTTTCATTGGCATCTCTGTGGAAGGGCAGGATTCAACTTTTGAAATATAGTAGTGCCTTTCTTGGCATAGATGTGTGCTATTGAAAACTGGGCTTTGAAAATACGTGGTTTCCCCAAAAGGGAGGGTGTGCTAGAGAAGGGTGGGAGCAGACATGCTGCTGGGCAAGGAGTGGCTAGCTACTGACATGAATGCAAACCCCAAGAAAGCTGAGTGAGAGCAGCGGGCCAGCCTGTCCAACTGGAACATTTCTTGGCACAGAAAGTGGATGGCTCACCAGGGAAAGGAAAGCTCTACCCACAACCCTGCAGCAGGAGCAGCACAGTCCTGGTGCTCAAAGGTGCTGAGTAGCCTGCTACTGATTCCTAGGCCAAATCTTGTCACTTGCTCTTTACAGAAAAAGAAGTGGACTTGTTTTTAACATGTTTTAAGATGATAGTTGGTAGGCTACCAAGAAAGGGGGATCTCTCATCTGGAGAAGTTGCATGTGTGGAGTAAGAGAGTCTCTGCTTTGGGCAGCTTTACAAACAGACAGAGAAGGCAGAGGGCATACCAAGGAAGGGGCGACCCACTTTGCAAAGGTACAAAAAAAGCAACTGTCTTGTCCCACTTGCATCCTTCTGATTTTTTAATCTGAGAGGTGCTTCGCTTGTTATTAATATAATTTGAGGTTCCCCTTAACTAAGAGGAACTAAGGTATGATTTCCACATTACTCTGTAAATATGTTCCAGATCACAAAAGCTAGCACTTTTCTTGGCGTCATATTAGACCAGTTCTCCTTGCTACCTCAATAAAGTCACTCCAACAGCAGCTGTGAGATTTTCCCATATTATTAGAGTTCAGTAGTTAAAGCTGAGGTCAGAAGGCAGAGAAAGTAAGCAACACATGTTAGGCATTAGTGGCTTTGAAACAGCAAAGGCTGTGAGGGTTCATCCAGCTCCAGGGAGGTGTGGATGCATGCTTGTTTTTGAAAACTCAGGCCCTAAGAATGTAATGCAGATTTTTAAAGCACGTGGAGTCATGTTTTCAAAGTATCTCTGCGCCCACGTGCATGAAGACCAGAAACAGTGACTCTTCAGCAGATCAGCAAGGGACCTTTCTACTTCAAGATCAAATTATCCGCATCCTTCTCAAACAACATGCTTTAGAAGATTTGTTTATTCCTGCAACCTGTTGCTAACCATGCTGATTCTTCAAAAATAGAATGAGCTTTCTAAATGTACTTCTTTTCCTCATATAAAATTCTGAGGATTTTAACTGGACCAGAGATCACACTGGAAAACTGTGATCATGACCTGGCATATTCAGTTCAGCAGCTAAAACATCCCATTTAGGATCACCTGTAGGAACACTGTGAAGAGAAGATGCTATGTTACTCTGTTAGAGTAAGGATAATGTTTTCCGAACTTGAGATGATGTAAAACTGCACGGCCCAGCTTTGAGCACTTGCTGAACAAGTACTGTTTGGGTGCAGAAGCTAAATGGATAAGCAGTCTCCCTGCCAATTTAGAGTGGAGCAAGGAGTTAGGGGCAGGAATACTGCACAAGGGAGCAATTGTCTGGTAAGCAGAAATTATCTGTTATTACAGCATCAAAGTCTGTAAAATTATGTAACTATTCATAGCTTTTCTTGGTACAAATCCTCCCTTCTGTGGTAGAAGACTTTATTAGTAGAAACTGTTCCTGTTAAAGCTAGTGGTCTGGCCATAGGCAAGTGTACCCCTTTACTAATTCTAAATGGGATTTGTTATGTATTATACAAAGCAAGGTTACATCAACAGAGGTTCAAGATGGCTTGTGTCTCCTCCCTACACACAAGTTTCTCTTAGAATTGTTTCTGCCTCCATTGTGTCCTAGGTATATGTTCAGAAAGGGGTTTTGTTAGTTTTTTGGAAGTTCCCATATGACTGAAAGTCAAGAGTCCTGCTGACTTTCATTAAGATGTGTAAGTTTTTTGGAGGCTTTCAGAAAGTTTTGCCTATGTATGCTATTGTCCTCTCTGTTGCATGCTTATCCTCCTTCCCCAGAGTCAGGCCTAGTTTTAAATCCTTGAAAAAAGAGAATGAAACTGGATGAGTAAATGTTTTTTTTTGTTCTAGTCACTATAAAACTTGTTTGAGGCTTTAATTATACAGTTGCGAGGTGCATCTTCCATCAGCAATTAGATACATTGTTGACTATTTTGTTCAGTTCTACTGTCTAGAATTTGTACTTTAGTCATGATTTGTACTCACAGGTCTTTCAGGTAGCATGCATTCTTTTTTTTTTTTTTTNTTTCTCTACCCCACAATAAGGCCCCATGAGACCAAGGTAAAGGGGTGATTCTATAAAAACAGAGGCTGTAACAATATCTGTCTGGCCCACAATCCCAAGATGATGATCTGTCCCATAGTTTTCAGTACATATTAAAAATGCTCCAGTGATATATATGAATTTTGACTGTTGTATCCTGAATTGCTCTTCAGACAGAGAGAAGAGGAGGAGAAGGGGCAAGGCGGGAAGGAATTGTGTAACAGCAGGGAGGTGGGATGATGCAGAAGACGAAAGATGCATTTTCTGCAGTGTTGATTCTGTGTCCTCTCAATCCTTGCAGCTACCTGCTTAACTAACATTTCCAGTGCCTTTTTGTAACCTCAGGTAGGTACTTTTCATACATGCACATGGTGAAGTCCAGGCTGACATTTACTCCTGACATTGCTGAATGCAAAATTAGAGTAATAAAAAGAGTTTGTCCTCAAATTGGCTTTGAACAGCATTTGAGAGGCATCATACATGGCGCACAAAGCAGAGAAAATCCACTTACCTATTAGTGGGACAGAGTCAGAAGTTGCAGGCATGATCTCAGCCACAAGCAGCATGAATACAGTCAGGGAAAGAAGGACAGTGATACCTGGAGGGAGTGAACATGTTTGGGAAGAATGAGGAAAATGAACTCTGCAGCTGCTCCTGATGTCTTTGCTGTTAAATATAGCTTTGTCCTGATATACAACTAACCCAAACCCACGATTTCTTGTCTGTCAATGCAGATTAGAACCTCCACAAAGTGCAAGCATTTTTAGAGTCAACTCTATCTGCTCTCTTTTCACTTTTCTCTAATACACACAAACCCTTGCTTCTCTCAAAGTAATGGAGAAATCTTTTCTGCTGAGTGAAACGAAGCTTGCAAAACTGGTGAACTATACTGCTTTTCCAAAACACTGCACAAAGCCCGAATGGCTGTTAAGGGCTAGGAGAGACTTGCACAGACAGGAGTCTGGGTTTTGCTACTGCATATTACATAACATCCCTCAAAGACATGGAGTCTGTTTTAAAAGCTCTTTGTTCTATCTGGAAAGACTGTTGCTAAACCTAACCATCCTGATACTGAGAAATCAAAAGGTCAATGTGTGAACATTAGCTCATATTTTTGTGTCAACATTGTACTTCAACTCAAATTACTCTTTTCCTTATCTCCATCCTGTATTTCATAGACAGCAATTGTACCCCTGATGGCCTATGTTTTACTTCTTGTAAGACAGGCTGCTCAGGTACCTGTTTTTTTAACAAAAAAAAACCCACTGAGGACATTTCATACGATTTAAAAGACTTCTAAATTGTATGAAGTGGCCTCAGTGGGTTTTTGTCCTGAGACAGAATCATGAACAATTAACTGTTAAGGTCTCATCTGGGCCAGTCTGGTGTATTTACAGCTCTCCCCAAGCTTCTCTTGGAAGAACCCTTCCCATTTTTATCAACACACACAACAGTAAATCTCATTTTAGCCCTTCCACGGCTGTCACTCCTTTGTGTTCATAGAGGACTCATGGCTAGGTGTTTTGGGAGCTGAACTTTGAAGGTGAAAATCCAGTGCCCAGCTGCTACTGTTCACACCCCTTCACTCTTCACTTCCTAGTATGTCCTATCTGAAAAAAGGAGTCAGTGAGCTGTGAAATGCATTGAGACATACTAAAGAACATAACAACAGGCATGCTTGCCTGTGCCAGCAACAAGTTCAGCTTCCTCCCAGTCCAAAAGATTTTATATGTGTTTAGCACAGGATGTGTGAATGCCATACAGAAAACTGTTATCCTAGTTCCTGCAATCAAAAAATACTTCTATTGCTCTTCTAGTGAAATCTTTATTCATCCAGCACCATAGAACTGTTTATTTTCTATTTTATAGGATGCTTATGAAACAAATGAATATTTTAGCACTTACCTAAAGAAATCTTCTCCCCTGAATCAGCTGGCAAAAGGAATACAAGCAGTGCTAAGCCAGATATGAGAACACAGGGAATGAGTAAGTTTAAGCCATAGTAGAGGGTGCGTCGGCGCATGGTGATAGTGTACGTCACATCGGGATATGGCTCTTTGCAGCATTCATAGTACATCTCATTCCTCTTTCCTGGGACACCTACAGAGAGGATGATCAGAGCAGTGGGGAGAGGTGCAGGACTCCCAGTTACCTCCCTGGACCGGACTAAGAAGTGATGGTTTATGAGCCAATGTGTGTCACCTCCACTGTTCCTAGTCCACCTTCTGTGTTTTCTGCGGTTTACTTTCATGCCTTCTGAGTCACTTGAACCTAGCTTAGCCAATACAGCTCATCTGGGCCAGAACAAAACAGTCCTGGGCATCACAACCTCAACAAGAAAAACATGCATCCTGCCTTCCTACATTCTGTGAATGTGATATTGACTAGCACGTGCAGCAGATTTTCTGTGTGACAAGTGCCACTGCTTCTTGTTTTTCTGTGATCCTCTATACCTATTTGCACCTTTTTTTTTTTTGTCAGGAAAAACAGACAGGGCATGGCTTAATCTTCAAAAAGGATGTCAAGTTAAGTTCAAAGTCTATCATATCTGAAGGTGAAGAGACATAGCTGTCCAATACAGATGTACTGCAGGGTTGCCCATGGTGATCCTGCTGCAGCAGATTGCCTGACATGCTGCGTGATGGGGACTGCAGCAGCACTGGAAATGCCAGGAGAGCTGGAAGAACTCAGCACCTTGTATCCTTCATGCCGAAATTGCTCACTTCTCTTTTGTTTCTGTGTACAGGACAGATGACGTGACAATGTGTGCATTTTGGCAGGGGCTTAGCAAAGTTTTTTTAAAGGATATAGCTATGGCTTGCCTGAGGTGCTACTTAATGATTTTATTGTATGAGCTAAGTAAGTCCCTGTTTTGTTCTCCCCTGGTCAGGGTTGAAGGCAGATAAATCACTGACTCTTAATCAGATATGCAAAGTTACTTATACCCACTATAAAGGAGCACTGGACAGGGAGGAGTACTCTGAAATAGCTGGACTTTATGAGGACTTCACTATGGAGTCCTCTGGCTTCTCATAAAACTGAATATAATTTCTCAGATGCTCTAAATGGTAAAAATACTACATGCAGTTGGTCAGGGTAGCTATTTCCTCACCTGTATATCCCGACTGGGAGACAAAAAGTCTTTTTTGCAACTTCTCCTTGCATTTATCTAAGTTCCATCAATTTCCCTAACATTGCTTGTGACTTACAGCTGCATAAATGAGTTCAAAATAACTCGCTAGAAACTCACTCTGAATAACTAGTTCTGGGCATAAGTTCTTTTGAAAATACAGGTATCTTTCAAAGCATAGAAGAGAGACATACTAATCTGCAGGTTTCATGAAATGGTAGACACTTTGATGCTTTTCTGGGTGAGAAAGATCCATTTATGTAAAAGTTTTGCTGAAATATTTTTACACTAATCAATTTTACTGTTGTGTTAGAGTAAATGTGACAGTAGTGTTCCATGCACCTACAGGAGACACATCCAAGTTTAGCACTGACAAACTGCTCAGATGTGTCAGGACTAGTAGCTTTCATTTATGTACTCAGTGGCAGGCAATTGCTTCAGAACACAGTGTTTTCAGACACAGTTCAATGAATGTTGCTGAAAGGCTGTCTCTGATATGTGGGTTTTTTTCTCTTTTTTTGCCTCTTCTTAGATATGTATTTTTAATATCTACATTCCATGTCCAATTGATTGTTTATTTCTATACACTTTAGGTTGGCCTTTGAAAATTAGACCATTAAAAATTTGTAGGCTGGCCAATTTACCCACTAAATCCCATTCTCCATTTGAGATGTAGTTGGAAATATCAGCCTCAAGCATCTGCAGGTCAATCAACCAGCCACTGTGAGTCCAGGAGCCAAACTTCAAATCGCACTTCTGCACATCAAAGGGGAACCAGCGGACATCAATGTAACATGTGCTCTTCAAAATGCCTGCAGATAGAAATCAGCCACCATCAGTCTTGTACAGGGTGCATTTCATTACCCTTATCTGTCTCTGATTGTGAGCAAATTTCATCTTCAAAAATTCTGTGTGATACAGTCATGGGGTAACCAAACAACTATTGGAGATGGAAGATGCTGCCATGAGTAGAATAAGCTCCCTTCCTCTGCCAGTGAAGCTCCCTCTCACGGCATCCTTGAGGTAGGTTGCCAAGAATGCTACGGCCAAGCAGGAGCAGCCTATCTCCCCATCTGGCCCTAGCAGGTTACAGGCAGTGTTGCTTGGTCTGACAGGAGCGAAGAGTATGCTCCAGGAGCTGAGTCTACTGAGCTGAGCTCCTGGCCAGGCCTGCGTCGGACCCACAGTCCCTTGACAATACACTGTTGTGCTAAACCTTGCTCAGTGCTGGCCTTTATCATCTGTGTGTTAACTGAGCCTTGAATTTTACTCTGGATGTGTCTAGTTCATTTTTTGGGATGCTTTAAGGGGTCTAAGGGGTAGGGAACAACAGTGGAGCAGCCATCAGGAAAAGTCATTGCTGATCCCCACTGGGCCCTATGGACCTGCCTGGGGACTGTGCTATGCTATGACACAAAGTCTAGGAATTTTTTGTCCACCACAGTGAGCAATTGTGGGATAGCCTGTGTGTTTGCTGGTGAGTCCTGGCTGCTGGACTGTGCAGGCAGGGAATCAGCAACACAGGTGAAAAGAGACTGAGACTTGGGCCCAACTGGCAGAGACCGATCCCAGTTTGTCTTTTCACCTGGATTTGTAGCCTCAGCCTGGCAGGAAGGGCTTCAATGCCGAGTGAGTGCTGCTCTTGGGGTCTCCTCCCTTCTCCACACCACAAAGACCTAGCTGGACTGCACATGAAACATGACGAGATGGTGCACACCACCTTACTTTGGATGACACCTTGGGTGGGCCTCTGGACATTCTGAGCCAACTGCTCAGGAGAACATTTTACTGATTTGTAAAGTGGAGATACACCACTGATAATGGACTTAAATTTTCTTAGTGGGTCTGTCCCATTATTAGACAGCTTGCAAAATTTCCACAGACAGATTTTAAACACCTTGGTCTCATTCATGAAGGAAAACTGCTTGAAATTATTTGATTAAAAGTAAACAAATACTCTCTGTGCCCTACCTGGAGGAATATATTGGCAGGATCCAGAGTAGTTCACCAGCACATTTGTGTGAAATGTTGCATCAAACCTTTCATCTGCACTGAAATACAGTATAAACAAAACAGAAAACAAAGAAAAAGAAAGCTGGTGGGTGAGTAAAGCTGTAACTGTCAACATAAAAATAACCTTTTGGCTGAATTAAGTTCCTGCATCTGGGTGAAGAGTCTACCCTTGACCAGTATCTCAGTTCCTCGTAGTTACTGTCAGCCTGCACCTGGGCAGGCTGCTTGCATGCTGCAATGTCCTCACAAAAGTGACATGCAGAGTGTTGTATGTCTCAGAACAAAGGCAGAAGGAAAAGTGGCAAAAGTGTCACATTAGCTGTATCCAAAAACTGGACAGTCGGGACAATGAGGCTTTTCTAGGGCACCTGTCAAAATGAGGCAGCTTGCCACATAAATCAAGTTATCTGTTACCTTACCCAGATATCTGTTGTAACAACAGTGGTGGCCTGACGTAACAGTTCTGCAGTCTCCTGAGACACAGAGAGGATAAGAGTTTGCTTCTTGTATTGGAAGAAACCACTGGAGAGAAGTTATTTTAGGGGCTTGTAGGAGGAGATTCATTGAGACTCCAAGACCAAAAGGGACCAAGAAAAGAAAATTTCTTTACTATTCCAACAGTTCTGCGAAAATTAAAGGAGTTAAATTAAATCAGACAAGGACATGATTCTTCAAAGGAGCAGGTGTGGAGGCTTGTTCCAGAGGGTCTCTGGTGGGAAGAAATTAACCACAGAGGGATCCCCTGACTTGTAGAGCCTTGCCTGTAGTGGCTATGTGCAGTAGTGGCTATGTTCTACATTGTATGACTACACCATCCCTACCCCGACTTTCAATGAGATGTAAAAAATTCAGAGCCTCCATTACTCTTCTGATCTGCTTTTTATCCATGTCTTGAGTCCTCAATTCTCAGTATTGTCCCCAACACAAAACAGGGGATGACACTGAAAAGCCTAAGTCCAGAATGAGTGATAATTATCAAAGACATAAAAGGCAACAAAAAAGGGTTTTATAAATACAAGGGGACAAGGAAAAGACAAAGGATCAGATCTATCCATCACTTCCTATGGAAGGGAAAACAAACAACAGGGTGCAGAGAGCTGCAGCATCCTGCACGCTCGTGCTTCACTCTTTGCAATTAATTCTCACACAGTGGCAGGAACCCATGGCAGAAGAGGGGATGAACAGGTTAAGGAAATGTAGATAAGACAGATTCATCTCAGCCGAGCTGATGAAATTTACTCTTGAGAACTGAAAGGACTGGCTGAAATACCCTCTGAAGCATTAACAATTATCTGCGAGAGCTCGTGGAGAAGAGGGAAGGGCATGGTGAATTAGGGGAGATCAAAGAGAATTCTGACTTCCTTTAAAAGTGAAATTATAGACACATCAGCCTAGCTTCAAAGAAAATGGGGTGAAACATCTGGCACAGATTTGTGAAGGGCCAAATGCATCAAATCAATCTATTATTCTGACTAAAAGGAGGCTGGTGATCTATCTGAATTTCAGCAGGTTCTTATGAACTACAGTAATATGGACCAAGCTGTCCATTTTTGGAGCTGTCTCTTTTTTGGAGACTGAAAAGGAATAAAGAAGAAGCAAAGTGGAAGTAAAGATGAACACTCAAACAAGCTAGGTGTCTCCAGGTCTCCTTTGGATATCTTGTAGTGACGGTTTGGAATGGAGGATAGATCTTGGTGAACTCTGGAAACTAACAACATGAAATTTAATCTGGGTAATTAGAAAGTATTACCCTGAAAACTGTCAGAGAAAGACATAACAGGGAAAATCTAGTAAGCCAGTAGAACTGAACTACAACCTCTGGGGTTTGCAATAGATCAAAAAATAAGTTCAGAATTAAGATATTATTAGAGAAAACCCCCAATCCCGTCCTCCTGGAAAGTATTAAAGAAACAGCTGTCTAGAGAGCTTCCACTTCATTCAACACTGCAGAAATGCTGTCTAGAGAGCTAGATGTGTCTCTGGAGAAGGAAAAACAGATTAGAGAGTGTTCAGAGTGGAAGGAGAATGACAGAAAAGTTTATAAAATATGTGATAAGGAAAGTGAAAATTCATTTGTTTACTTCAATCAGAAACACTATGACAGATATATGTCAATAGTTCTCCTGCAGATATGGTAACTTTGAAGAGAATATAGATTGTTTTCTCTCTGTGTTCACTGAGAAAAAGCTGAGAAGAAGACATCTGCAGAACCACAGCAAGGAAGAGTTAGACTTATTAGCAGAAAAATCTGTTAGCTGATGTTTGCTTGTTTTTGTTAGTCTTTAAGTTTAAGAGCCATAGGCAAAAGGCCTAGAGGGCAAAAGCCCATAATATCAGTGAAACATGGCTGATTTTCAATACCTAGTTCTAGTCTCCTAATGGCCATTTCACATCCTGCTTACCTGTTATACAGAAGAATGTCTGGTACCCAAATCTGGTCGGCAGGAAATCGCAGGTTCTGCACTCCTGGATATTCATACTGATCCCAAGACAAGTAAACATCAACCCAGGACTGTTGGTAAACACATACATCAGATTATATGAGCTTGTAAAAGTCTCCTAAATTCTCTGAAATATTATGGGAACAGAACAGATTTTGCCAATAGCAATAGCAGCAGTATGATAATAGTTTAATGCTTGGTTTTAATTATTAAGAAAGGCTGGCATATATAGAGGAAATAACAGTGTGACTACTGAAGACAGTGTCTAGCTCTTCGTCTTGTGGTCTGAAGCCAGGCATCCCAAACCTTTCCTGGTGGGCTAGCAGAAACACTGCTAGTAGTAGGCATCTCCATGAAGTATGCTGGTTCTGAGGTGAAATGGTTTTTGAAGTGGTCAGTGGTAGGTGGACCATGGTCTGAGAGTCCCCATTGGGAGGAAATAATCTGTTACAAAGGTTGCATGACTCTTTCACTAACCACCCTCCTTTGAGAGGTAGGCAAGTGAACTTTATATGCCAAGGGGTTGTTTCTGATTGCATCTCCTCCACACAGTTAATGCAAGAAAGGTCCAAGGCAGCTTTTGGGATGAACCTTGTGACTTACAAGGAAGCTTAGTGGGAGAGCTGCAAGGGAAACCTTTATCAGTGCTATAACAGAAGAACATCTCTGCAAGGGACAGGACACCCACAGGCTCTGACCTAACAATCCTAGGTTTGTCTGGGTTAGTTTTTGCAATATAAAAACACTCACTTCTGCTGAAAATCCTAGTAGGTAGCTAGGGAACAAACAGCCTGTTCAGTTGAACATATTAATATGAGATAGTGTTTGGCTGCAAAAGTCACAGCAGAATTAGTTTAATCATTCAAGTCTCCCACTGTTTTTTCCTTCAAGAACTGCTTCTGTCCTGAGCACAAGCTCTTGAGGGGATCTGTTTATGCAGCAGTGCAGAAAACACTGTATCCCTCACCATCGGCAGCCAGGCAGACCTGATGGGAAACTCCCTCCTGCAAAGCCCTTAGTGAAAGTCAGTTTTGGTTACCCGGCATGAGCAGTGCAGGTGAATCCTCTGTGGGAGCAGTTGCAAAAGACGGGGGAGGAATGTTTATGGAAGAGGTTTGTAAAGCACGAAGGAAGGCAATATCCCTGAGAGGTGCTGGGCGCTGCCAGCAGCAATGCAGCATGGGGCTCTCTGTGGTCCCTGGACACCCCATCACCCACTATGAGTAGTCTCCATGTGGTCCAGTGACCACTTCTGTGTTCAGGGGCAGGTGTCCTGGCTTCCAATTTCAGGCAGAGGTGGGATTTTCCCAGAAGTGGCAAGTGCAGGTTGCCTGGGTCTTAGTGGGTGCCTGGCTCATTCGTAAGCCCCCGTCACTGGTTATGGAGAGGGCCTTGAAGACTCTCTTCTTAGCTATGATGGGACTCTGACTCTGGGCTCTTTGTTACTAAATCCCTTCATCCACTGGTGAAACAATGCAGTTGGTTTCATCCTTCAAAGGTGAACAGGTCTGTCCAAAGGATTAGTGTAATCTCCTGTATTTAATTTTTAATGCTAAAAGGAGCACAAGGGAAATTTTAAAGGACTCAAAATGCCTGCTTGTATTACATTATACACAAGCTATAAGATAGCAGTCTTGCTTTTCAGCTAAGAAATCACATTGAGTAGTTTTCACTTAGACAGTTCTTTACTTTATTGACAGAGGTTACTCACCATCTGCAGCCAAGCATTGGTGATCAACACCTGATTCTTCTCATCCTTTGAACAAAAGGAGGAAGGAAATAAAAGACAGGAGAAAAAGGGATGAAATAGTTTGATTAGAGGTGGAAGAACTTGTGTCTTTTGTGTCTTTTGGAGAATCCAGACTTTTGGGTTACATAACCAAACTCCATGGAGTAGAATGTGAGCTCACTGGAATACCACTATTTGGCCCAGACAACACTGACTTTTTTTACTATCCCTTAAACCCAGAGACCCCCTGTGTTTATCATACCTGATCAATAATAGAAAGGAAAATAATAGATGATTTCTCTTATTTTTCTGGGGATGAACTCCTTACCAAGTTTTACCTTCTAGCTACTTGCTCAGAACAAGATGTTTTCCAGTACCACACTGCATGTCATAGCTGGAGAGATTTTATGTTGTATTTGCTGCCACTGAAAAGTAATGGTGATATAGTGCTGGAAGTGCTGCTCTTTTTGAGTATCAGTGCTATGTAACTTAGCTCTGGCTAAAGGAAAGGAAGGGCTGGCCTTGTGCAGAAGCTATCACTTGACAAGAAGGACACAAATGCTGTCTGAGAGGGAGCTCACATGGCACCTGCACAGGAGTCTGTAGGTTCAGACCTGCATGGAGAGGAGAATCAGACCCGCCACGGGGGAGAATATCTTACTCACAACAGAAACAAGATGCTCTCACCACCCAGCTGGTGCCCAAGCTTTTTTGGGAGTCACAAGGTGCCCAGTTTCCTGCAGGACCCTGCACAGTGGAGATGGGGAAGCAAGGCTGTGGAGTTACTGAGGTGCAGATACACAGGTACACAAACACCACCATAGCCATGCCCTGCACTTCCCAGGAGCTGAGGTTGTGGTACTCAGGGAGACTGGCTCACTGTATGCCCAGCTGTCTCTGTGTGTATCCATGCCCTCGGAAGCTTACATGGCTGTCTGCAGAGTTTGGGGTAGGAGATACTGCAATTGCAAGCTGCTTGGCAGGAATTTAAACCACGCAGAGAGTTCCCTGGACATACAGGCCCTCTCTGGTCATGTCCTTATTGCAGCACTTACTCTCTAAGAAGGTAGAAAAACCTAAACTGCCTTATTCACTTTGGAAAAATACCAGTCTGCTCACCTCAAGCTACATTCATTCTGCCTTTCCTTCCTTCCTCCCCTTCTGAGCTACCCTCACAGTACATATGCAAAGAAACTGCCTCAGAAGTGTCAGGGAAGAGCTGCTGAAAACCAAACTACAACATCTTACACTGAGCTGCAACCCTAGGTGTGTGTGGTCTTCTGTGAGTCCTCTGGAGTTACTTCTTCTGTGTCCCATGCAGGAACTGTAAACTCCTAGGCTAATGCATGCCCAGAGAAGTCTCCTAATTACCTACTCCCCAGCACACCAGACACTGGACCAGTAGTACTGCTGAACTCTTAACATGAACCTTGTCTGTAGCATGATCTCCTCTTCTTTCATTTGGGTTGTTGGAACTCCAGAAATATCGCAACCTAGAAAAGGAGACATAATTGATCTGGAAGATTCCTGATTGTTTTAGTACTGTGGCCAGAGTTAGGCTCTGCAGCCAGGCTCCTGTCCTCAGGAAAGGTAAATTTCAGACAAGAAACAGGTCTTTGCCACAGTGATTCACACAAAACTGTCTATCATGCTGCCTCCTCTTGACTCCTCTTGAGACCTGACTACACTGCTTCTGCTGTTGTGAGATGCCACACAAAAATCAGATGTGGTTTATATTGTTATACTGTTCATATATTTCCCTTTCTCCTTTCTGCTGCTCCAGCAAATGTATGCCTCTCTCTACACAAACCAGAACCGACCTCCAGAGGCCTGGTCCAGCTGCAACCCCTTTTGTTACCTTGGTTGCTGAGGTGGATGGAATTGTAAGAGAATCTGCAGAAAAAGGACTGGGCTTGTTGAGACAAGTTTCTTAGATGCTGAAGGATTCAAATACCGTCTTGAAAATTAAAATCCTAAAGTAAAGAATAACCCCAGAGCTGGTAATTGATAGAGTCATCAGAGCTATCTGTGTCCACTGACCTGGGAACTGAAAGCAACCCAGCAACACAGAGGTTGTGTGCCCGGGATTCTGAGCCACCAGCCCATCTTACTGATGCATTTCTGGCCACCAATGACTCCTGAGGTGTCCTGTAGGGCTGGTGAGCATGATGGTCATCTGAGCTGCAGATCAAATCCTAACAGTATTTTGTTTTGTTAGCCAAAGAATGCTGGTAACTTGTCCTCCTAACAAAGACTTTCTGTGCACTCTTAAAGGAGCTTGAACACCATGATGAAAAACATGGTCAACAGCCAGCCAATGCCTTTGCTGTGCAAAACTAAGGATTTTCCCCATCTACACTGAAACCTACAGGGAAGGGGAAAAGGGGACATTCCTCACTTTGTCATCTGCCTATGCAAACCACAGGGGAATGCATTAAAGTCCAATGTACATCTCTGAGGCTGTGGGTTTCTAGTGTGTGGAGATGCCTTCCACTAGGAACCTTTCATATGTGCTCTGAGTTACAAGAAAACTGATTTTTGTTTGGCACACTAAGTTTTTACTTGCAAAGGAAGACATCTTGGGCTGACTTCTACACTTCACAAAACAGTTTGTTATCCTTACCTGTTTATCTGTGTATCAGATACTAATGACCTGGTTAGTCAGGTTAGTCAGCTTTGACTCCAAATAATTTTTCAGCCAGGTATTTCACGTAGCATTAAATTTATTGTCTTGGGTCTGTTTTGCCTCCTTTTCACAGGGTTTCTGTACTTAGATTTGCTTGGCAGTAAAAGGAAAACTTATCCTTTTGAGCTCTCAAAAGCTTACCTAAGGGTAACAATGGTCTTCCGTGTCTTGTGCTTGTATAGCAGCCAAAACACAAGTTCTGACTCGGGCTTTGGGCTGCTTATGTCTCTCTTAGCTTTGGGGAAAAAAATGCCACTTCAGGATGTTTTCCTGGTCATTCAGAGACTATTGTCATGCTTGCCTTCAGGCTTCTGAACTCTTAAATGACATTTGACATTTTGGCAAAACACAGAAAATGTTTCCATATGCAACACTGCTCAACAGATGCAGCCTGATGGGTCCTTCTTATTGCACAGCAGAACAAAATATTTTTCAAACAAGGATCTGAGTTTGCGAGAAGTTCTGGTTTGCAGAAGCAGCAAAGCTGACTGTGTTGGTTTTACATGACCTGGTTTTTAGTAGTGGGGGGGATCACAGAGATGGCTTCTGTGAGAAGATGCTGGAAGCTACCACCACATCCAGCAGAGCCAATCCCTGATGGCCAAAACTGTGCCAATTAGAGAGGTTGGTAACACCTCTGTGATTACATATTTAAGAAGAAAATCAAAACAAAGTACCCACAGTTTTTCTTCTAGTTAGAGAGGAGGAGGTGAGGACATGTGAGGGAAAACAACATGGTGACACCAGGGTCAGTGGAGAAGGAGGGGGAGGAGGTGCTCCAGGCCCCAGAGCTGCGATGCCTCTCCAGGCTGTGGTGATGGACATGGTGAAGCAGCTGTGCCCCTGCAGCCCACGGGTCCACAGCCCATGGGGGAGTTGCCCATGACAGAGCCAGTGGATCCCTGGAGGAGGCTCTGATCCAGTGGGAGACCTAGTGGAGAGAGGGGCCCCTGCTCCCAGACTGGAGCAGCTTTCCTTGGAGGACTGACCCAATGGAAAGAGAGAGCCACGGCACAGCAGTTATGAGAACTGTCTCCCATGGAGGGACCCCATGGCCTCACAGGGGAACAACTTCTCTCCCTGAGCAGCAGAAGATGAACAGACCACAAACCCCCATGCCCTGCACTGTCAATGAGAAGGAGGGAGGGGCTGGGGGAAAAAGGTGTTTTAATGGCTTCTTTTACTTCTCATTATCCTCCTCTGACTGTGTTAGCAATAAATTCACTTTGCAACTTTAAGTTGAGCCTGTTTTGCCCTTGAAGTGTTTCTTCCACTCCTTATCTCACTCATGAACCCTTTGTTAATTTTTTTTCTCTCCTGTGCCCAGCAGTGGCAGGGGAGGGTGAGTGAGCAACACTCGTGGGTGCCTGGAATTGGGCCAGTGTCAAACCATGACACTGACTTTACACTGGGCAGGCATTTGTCCAGGTGTAGCTCTCTTGCTAAAGAGAAGGACCCTGAGGAACCAAGGAAAAAGTGCCTGCTGGCGCTGCTGAGGAGATGAGGGCCATGGGAATCCTGAGTCTGAATCCACCTCCTGTTAGAACAAGTGACATTTAAGAGTTGAGGTGTTTATGGAGCTTTCTGTCTTTGGGGTGGTTTACTGAGCCACGTAGATTTGCATTCTGTAAGGAAATACTTTCCTTTGCAATGGACAGGTTGCTTTGCCTTTCCAGAGCTGCAGATTTACAGCTCCTGCCATCTTCATCAGGACCTGTGTGCTGTGCACACCTCTAAAATACCTTGGCACAGAAGGGACTGTATTTTTCTGTTACATAGATACTCACAAACAACCTGGAGCATGTGTGTGCTTTACTCTGTCTCAGGAGATCACTGGTCACTTAGCTTTGCCTAAAAAAAGCTAGTTATTGAGCTTGGGAAGTGCTGGAGGCAGTTGCCTCACTCTGTGTCATTGGTTTATGCAGAGGGGTTTAAAGGCTAGTTCAGAGGATGCCTTTCCTCGAGGGCAAAACTTGAATAACCTATCACACTGCTTTTTATGTCCAAGATTCCGGTCTTGGCATGGTCAGCCTTGGGGATGACCTTCCCTCCACATTGGGTCAGCTCTCAGCTCCCGTCTTTTTGTGCAGCCCTGCAAAGATTCTGGTGAGGCTGAAAGTGATCAGCTCCCAGAGGTGCTTTTCCATCACTCCCTTGGCTGTTCTCCTGGTTTGCAAATGCTCAGCTCAGACAAATAATTTTGCTCCTGGTATTTAAAAAAGCTGGAAAAGCTGTGGTCACTAGTGAGTGCAACACTTGTTTTCTAAATCCTTCCTGTATTTATCTGGGTCATTTTCTCCCCTTTTTATCTCCAGCCTGACTCCAGTTAATCCTCTGCCTTGGATATCTGCTTATTCCTACAGCCACCTTTGACCCACGGAAAGTGACAGTTTGGTTTGTTCTGGTGCACATGCTGTGACATGTGAATGTTTTCATTTGGTTTTCTTTTCCCTGTCCTAAATTCAAAGCTTACAATGTATGTACATCTGTCTGCATTGTGCACCACTGCCTGTCAATAGATTATCCCTTGCCAGGTCAAGATCTAAATGAAATATAACTTCCTGTAGCCACATAACTACCTGGCTCATATCACCTGGACAAAAGTCCCAAAGCCCTTCCTGGTTCACTATTCACATCATATAATTACATGTCATCTCTGTAGCAAGGCATTTGTTACCACGTGACCAGCAGGAGTCATTAATTCTTGCCCGCTGACAGAACCACGGAAGTGGGAGTTTAATCAGCCACTGAATTATTTCAAGACAATGATCAGAAAAGTCCCAAATTGAACAGAAAACTCTCAGAGATCACATGTTACTACTTTGTTACTGCTTTGGTTAATTTTTAATTTTTTTTCCCCCACTGTTTTTGTACCTAAAGATCTGAAGATGAAAAGGAAAACAGTCAAGTGACACGAAGACATTGACACTGAGACTTGGAAAGTTTTGTTAGCAAAGACATTGGTCTTTGAGTGGGATCTTATTCAAAATATCCAAAGGAATTGACCAAGCTTTCAAATGCTTTTATGCTCAGTCTATGACTGCACAGGCACTGCTTTCCATTGCTGAACCACCAATCTGCCTGCTGATTATCTAAAACTCGGCTCAAATACATTGAATGGTTGAAGGCTCACAGAACCAGTAATTCTGAGGAGTGCTCAGGTTGCCTTGGCAACACTCAAGTAAGTATCGCCGGACGGCCTTTGGATTTCAGGGGTCCCATTAATAAGCTGGAATAAACCTTGCCATGGTAACATCAACTACATAGAGATAACTAAAGTTTAAGTACTTAATTTCAATCCCTTTCACAAAGCAACCTTTAGGAGAAAGATGGGAATCAGACAGGAGGGCCCAGAGTCAAGGTGAAAGACTGGGGAGAAATACAAAAATGAAAAGGAATAACAAAAGAACAAGCACCTGCTGAGTATTTTGTTACCCATCAGGGTGAAGATACATCTAGGCAAGTGCTCATAGCTGAACACCTTTAGTTGCTCAGGATTTTGTCCTATGAATGGTTGGAGGTGATGCCTCAAGTGTTTTCCATCTAGGGTTGAATCACACTCCCATCTGATGCCACTGTCTTCTCCTTGAGGTCATTCCTTTCTTGGTACTCTCCTGTCTTGCAGAGGTATGCGATCTTTCACTGTGGGCAAGCAGTGCAATCTGCCTTTGGTCTTTCCACTGTGTAGTAGCTACTACAAAGGCAATGTAGTAGCCTGTATAGGCTGTGTGGTCCCACTGTCTGTGACCATCTGCATTCCTCTCTCCCTAGCAGAGCAGACTGGGGGAGTGCCATTGCATCTGCATCTGCTGCTTTCAGCAACATCTACTCACTTGTTTTGAGACAGGAACTTTACGTATTGGAGGTTTTGGCCACTGTCAGATCACACTTGTCCCCTTGCAAGCCCCTGAGCCAGGAGCAATCACTTCTGGTGAGAGTGGAGATTTAAAGAGAGCCTTGTACTGGGAGAAGCATACCATTGAAAAAGGGACTGTGCCAGAGAAGCTATGGATGCCAACCATATTCCTTAGGCTACGTAAAGCATGGCTATCAAAGTCCTCAAGAGGAATTCCTTGTTAAAGCCTTGGCTCCTATGTCAGAAACCAACCAGATACAGACATTAAATGCAAAGGCCTGGATACAAAAGCCACTGCAACAAGTACTGAACCCATGCATTCCCCAGAGGTGATGAGATTGGTAGGAAGAAGTAAGAGAAGAGATGCCAGTTTCTGTTGCCAGTCAGGGCTTCAGAGTAGGCAGCCCTCCCACTCAGTGGCATAGCTGGTGACTGAGAGTCTCCCAAGCCTACTTGATTCATGTCTTACCTGCCTTCCCCCCAGTATTTCCAATTTCCATTGTGGTGAAAAAAGGCAGTCTTGTTCTTGCCTTGCACATGTGACATGATTTCCAACTACTGGCTAGGGCTGTGAGTATTTGACTTAGGAAACTAATTTTATTTTTCTAGATTGTAGCTTTGCACTAGTTTCTGAAGCTCAGGACTCTTGTGAACTGTGACACAATGTAGACTCCAACACTGGTCTTGAGACTGTTTGACTTCAAAGACCTGCAAATTGCAGGACTCCAGTCCCCACAGCTCTCTGGGATCCTGGGAAGAGTTAAGCCACCAGCTTTGTCCTACTCTTTCAAAGATACTTCTCAGAAGATGGGTCAGAGGGCCTCACATGGCCTTCCAGCACAGTGCTGCTCTCTGACTGCTTGAATAAACTGACACACATGCTTAGTTCCTAGGGGAAAGGGTGTTATGTCACCATACAAAAGCAGTCAGTCCTCCATTAAAATCCAAAATCATCCACACATAGCATGTAGGTGGTTTTGATATTCTCCAGGGTGGACTCCTCCTCCTGAAATAGCCCTCCATGTATTTTGTGCACAGTTGGCAGGTGCTTCAACAAACAGGACTAGACACAAATTGTTACTCCAGGATATTAATTATTAATTGTCCTTTCCAGCATTTGAAATCACAAGGAAAACAGTAAAAGGATGGTTGAAAAAGCCAGCCCTGAGTACTTATCAGAGACTCACACTCAGCCTATCTGCAAGGCTGCCTTTGCTTTTTCTTCCTATATTTGCATGCTGCTGTGACAGCACAGCAAAAAATAAGGGAATGTAGGCATGTTCCAAAACTCAAGTGATCTCTTAAAGTCTATGATCAGGGATAGAAAATGGGAAGAAAGGTTTTTACTCAGAAGCTGAACTCACTGTCTCTCAGGACTTATCCTCAGAGAACTCAGAGAAACTAAGAAATACAAGGTTCAGGTCCACATCAACAGCTTTGGCTTAAGTGCTTTACTGCAAATCCTTGATACCTCAGATTATTTGCTCAAAATTAAGGAATATACATGAGCTCAAGATCTAAATTTCCACATCTACAAATAACAGAGTACAGTCTTTTCACCAGTCAGACAGAAAATTATTTAATTATCATGAAACGCCCAAGCTGGATGACCACAACTAAAAATCTCAGAAGGAAATCAGCCTTTCTTTTATTAGAGCCACTGCCACTAAGTACAGCTGAAAGAAAGCAAACCATGGAATTGCTGCTCACTAAGTGAGCTGCCTCCACTCTGTGCTGAGTGGGGCAGAAGTCAAACCAAATAAAAAGATGCCAGTAAGGTTTAGGTAACAGAAGCTCCATCAGAATGTTTCATGCAAGTGTGTGCAAGTAGCATTAGTCAGAAAGCCACACTATCCATGGCATTTAACTTCATTGTGCTAGCAAATTCACATGTTGCATGTTTAACTGGTTTAGTGAGACTGGCATTTTGATAATGTCTGGCACATAGGAGACAGCCAAATAATAATTCATGGCTCAATTAGCCCCGAATTTCCCAATTTTCAAGATCCTTCCATGCTAATGGAGAGGAATTTTATTTTTTCTTCACAGAGTTGAAAATTGGTCACACTAGGTGAGTTCTGTGACTAGGAGTGAGATTTTGGGATTTAACTCTAATGAATCTGTTGGTCTAGAATTCTTTCCGTTATTTTTCTATCTGGAATTTTGATGACTACTATTCATGATCACTAATTACTGATTTTCAGCTCTTATAATGGTGTCCAGTCTGTTTTTCTTCTCAGTTGCACCATTTTGCATCAGCCTCGCTGCTCTGGTTTCATTGAATTGGCTCTTGCAAGATGAGATTGAAAAAAAACTTTCCGGAAAGATAAGTGGTTTGGTAAAGGAGGTCTTTCAAGGAGAAACAGAGTAAACATCCCTCAGAAAAGATATACAGGAAGCCCACAAATAAATGCAAAGGCATTATTAGGAAAGAAAAAAAAAAGATACTTTAATCTAGAAGGGCTGAAAGAGTCAGTTGAATGGTCAAGCTTACATTGTTAAAGATATCTATCTGTAAAAGATTTGTACGGGATGTACTACAGGGATTATGGTTTAATCCACTAAATACTGATACTATATTGGGAATAACAAATGAATAGGTGTTTATGTGCACTGCATATTTATTTTTATATATTGCTTCCTTGAATCACTTGTCTGCTGATCTGTGTTTACAACATAACACCTATCATTGATTTTTGTATTTTTGATGGTGCTGGAATGAAAGGTGGGAGGGCATGACCTAGAAGCTGTAAGGTCAGTTTAATAAGGAAGAGGTGAATTAGAACTGGAAAATAAACCTTGAACTTTCTGGCCTTTCAATACACCTGCAGAAGCAGCCCTAGAAAACTTATGAAACAAAATAATTTTAAAACAAGGATATCAACTGCTAAAGGCATTCAGATCTGACAGAGATTTTGTGAGAAAGCCAACAGTAGGAGGGCTATGTCAGACAGGATGTATCCCAGGGCCAGGCACAGCCTTGTTTCCTGCCTTCTCAACTTTAACTTCTGGCACAGTACACTGACATGCAGCCTCTAGCTTTGGCAACTCTCACTCAGATAGAGAACTCCCCAGCAAATGGGTCTCAGCTCCTAAGGACTGAGTTCAAAAGTCCTATTATTTGATGAGCAGAAATGAGCAGGCAGGTGAAAGCAACTTCAATGTCAAGAGATGCCTGCATTTAAAAGTTGTTCTCTTACCAAACACTTCCCAAGAAAACCTCACAAACCAACCCAAAATAATAAAAAACCAACTCCTTCAAGGCTGTAGTTTCTGATTTAGGGGAAACCAGTGGAAGTTTAAGTTTTAATCCAACATTTTGGTAAGTTCTACATACAGAAGGCAAAAATTATCTGTGCTGCTAAGCTGGTATGCTGCTTATATTGATAGTGACTGCACTAAGCACTCGGTGAAAGTATTTGAGGACCTTTTCCCTTGCCTTCCATGAACAGCAAGGCACAGATGCAATTTTCAGGAAAAAAAAAAAACCAACAAAGTGAATCTTT
Organism: Erpornis zantholeuca; assembly: GCA_013400515.1. Lineage (NCBI taxonomy): Eukaryota > Metazoa > Chordata > Aves > Passeriformes > Timaliidae > Erpornis > Erpornis zantholeuca. The sequence continues at coordinate 25,665 of VZTN01011939.1, forward strand.
GTTTTTGTTGTCCTACTGAACTCTTACATTACCTTGACTTGCTGTCTTACAAAAATGTGGAGAGCTTTGACACATTGTAGCAGCAATGTCTGCAGTTTAAAAGTGAGATTGTGTTCAAGCATGTGATTAGGTTTGGGATAATCCTGCAGTCCCTCAGATGTACAATCATTTTACATGCTGTGAAATTGAATCAAAACAGTCCACAATAAATTCTTCCAGATACAGCATTTGTTTTGGGTTTGCAGCCCAAAATACAGGAAAATGATCTATTTTTTGGCTTCTGGAAGTGCAAAATGACTCACGGATTGTTGGGGATTTTTTTCAGCACTTTCGTGGCTTCCTGCTGGTCACTTGCAGTCCCATTTTTTGTCATTATGACCTCTGATAGTGGCAGCTGGAAGGCTGAACATGAAGGAAAAAAGTACTACAGGACTCCACCATGTGCAAGGACCTCAACAGCTGTATTTTTTTTTTTAATAACTTAACAGTGCAACCACATATACACCCCTTCAGGTCCCCTGCAAATGCCAACAGGAGCAATGAAAACCATCATTCATGATGACAAATAGTTTCCACCTAGCAGGTTCCATTTACATTGTGCCAAAGGAAAATGCTTGCATTTTCTCTGCTGCAGAAAATGTCAGGCCTCATTTCTTAATTACTCTAGCCTCATCAACTGTCTGGGCTCTTAGTCAAAATAAGAAGAGAATTTTTGTTCCAGGTACTTCTTGGATGTCTACCCTTGACTGGGTTGGCAGGGCTTGGCAGTGCCTAACAGTGCTCTGTGGGAGAGATCACCAGCCAATGCCCTTCTGATGCACAGGTTGTGCCTAGGGGTCAGGCTCCAAGCAAATTGACCCTCGGAAATGGCATACACATGAGACAGCTCAGCATGAAGTTGTCCTTACACACAGAGGACAAGGCAAACTGAACTGAACCCTGCTGTTAAACAGGGGCTGTAACTGTCTCTCCTTCTGTTCATTTGTTCCCTGAATGTAATGGGCCTGTCATGGCTGTAATTATGAATTAATATCATTTTGGGGAAAAGTCTGAACCCTAAAGTCCTTCATTTGCATTTGTCTACCACAACTGTGACAAGCAGAGAACATGTTCTTCTCAGCTTTAAGTATGATGGCTGGCTTTGAATGCTAAAAACCATATATATCCTGTGTAGGCAAATACATGCAAGTAGAAGCAGAAAACCTAATCCAAAGCAGTCATGTTCTGACATTTTCTTTGAATGGTTGTAAGAAGAGGAGGTGAGATTTTAAGTAATTATTTGCAGTACTGCTTGGAAAATCACTGTGATCTCAGAGCAGTCTCTTTCCTCTATGTAGCAGAGTGCAACTAGATTGTCACCAATGCTGTTCTCAGCAGGCTGTCTGCAGACGATGAATTTAAGATTCATTACATTTTAATAAAGTATGTGTATGAAACAGACTTATGGAGTATGTCATGGAACCCGTCCCAGACAGAAGTCCTTTAGATGTGATGGCAAGTCTTAGCATGGCTAAGGCACACGTTTTTTTGAGTATCAGTGGCAGATCCCTTCTCATTTCCATGCAACAATAAAACAGGAGATTTGTTTTCATCTTCTTCACATTGTTTTCTCCTGCAGGGAAACCAGAACAGGGTTCACTGTCTCATGCCCATTGCAGTGACTACTTGCAAAGCATCTCAGTGAGCCCGGCAATGCTGTAGTACACCTTGGCACATGACACTTTGCTGAGCATGGAGCACCTGTTTCCTCCCCAGGGAGCATGGTGTAAGAAGTGCCCTCATGCTGGGACCCTGCCTAGCACCCTGCTCTTCTATGGTAATGGACCATGCTGGACACACAAGTCCTTAGAAAGAGCAGCTTTTCACTTTGCTGATGCATACACCGTTGCCAAGATAGCGATGCTGTCTATCATCCTCCCCAAGTGAAGAGCTGTGCACAGGCTGCTTTGTCTTCTGCCAGGCAGGGCAGCTAAGGAGGCAGAGTCAACTCACCCCCAGACTCCCATCTGAGTGAACAGAGATGGCCACCTGGTTTGCCTCACGGTGTCTCAGCTGATAGAGGTTATCTGTAGCTTCTCTTTACATCACTGTGGCTGTAACAAGCCTCCTTTTAAACAGACATTTAGTTCAGCAACTGGGGCAGACAAATGCTGCCATCTGCCCAGCCAGCAATGGAGGATGAGGGGCTTGCAGCTCCAGTGCTTGTTGCTGGCATATTTCTGCATTGATTCCTGATTTAAGGACCCAGGGGATCAGTCTTTTGTGCATTTTCAGGCTGGTTGGTTTAGCCACTTGTTGATGCCGCAATGATCTTTTTACTATAGGGACTTCCCAGTGATTTTCTGTCCCCTACTGAGGAGACAGGCACCTTTTCACATTGTCCAAGATAAACATATCAGGTGACTCTGCATGTTTTTTAAAACACCTTGAGTGCAGTTTGCAAGACCCTTTGAAGCTTAGGACAGGTCATTAATTCTGATTAAAACTGATTAACATCTAGCATCTGTACTGGGTGCAGAGATGTAAGCAAGAAAATCTTCATTTCTGATAGGTATGAACATTCAGCACACCTATTTCCTATTATGGACATCCAAAAGGGAACACTGGAACTAAATTTCTAATAAGGGACATTGACATAATGTGGGTAAAGTGTTTTAAAAAATGCCAATTTTGTGAAAGGTTGAGTTTCACATATGAATGTGAAACACAGTTGAAAAATTGTTTTATGTAACTCCTCCTTGTGGCATTTAGGTAAAAAATCTTATAAAATGAAGACCTTGTTGCCTTTGTAAAATCATGGCTTAGGCCTGTTACTTTGGTTAGAGAAGGACCATAGGAAAGAGGCATAGCTGAATTACTGTTAGGGAAACATGCTGTATGACTATCGTGTGTTCACTTAGAGGTGTGTGGCTATTGGCTAAATCAAGTTGTTGTGCCTTGAAACTACATAAACATTAGAACTGTATAAAAGAAAACAACATGATAATTAAAAGAGAGCTTTCTTTCCATTACCTGAAGTTGTCCAGTGTGTACATGTGTCATAACCCATCTCAACAACCACACATCCTGACTTTGAAAATTGTATATCACAACCCTATGGCTGAAGAGTCTCCTTTAGTACCCACAACCTTTAAATTAGATCGAAAGACAATACCACAGAAAAAGAAGGGCTGAAGGATGATCTTTGGAGCTGAGATGCCCCTGCTAAACCTAGAATTGCTTGCTGAAATTTACTTGAAATTAGCCGCAGGAAATCTTTGCTCTTTCATTCATGTATAGGACTTCGGCTGACAGTACTGATTTTCTCTCTCTTCCAGTTCGATGCAGTTGGTAACATTTCAAAACAGAAAGAGGCTTACCCTATCTGGGTGGCTGCTGCCTGCCTCCAGGAATACCACAGCTGACTGGACCTGCCACTTGCATGTTGGGATGCTGCGGAGGCTACACCTTCAGGGTCCTGCTTACCTCTCCAGGGAGAGCACTTGGCGTACTACATATTTTCAGAAAGACTGTGAAAGCTTTAAAAAGTTTAAATACTTGAGGCTTCTGTTAATTCACTTTGCAACTGCACAAATGTTTCCATATCTCTCTATTCCTCATTCCCCCCATGACAGCGATGGGGTATGAGAAACCAGCCCCAAATACTGTTTATAGAAAAGGTAGGATAAAGATAAGAGCACTAGTGTGTTCACCTGTTTGCCCTGATGACAGGGTGGTGGTCAAAATTGTTCTCCTGGCTCATTTTTCTCATGTAGATGAAAGAAATCCTGTCTATATATATCATAGTTTATCATACAGAATCCTCTTCATGATGAAAAAAAGGATTTGGATTATTATGTTAAAATTTTCCATGGGTTAAATCTTCAATTCTGTAAAAGCATGTTGTAGTCAAGACAATTAGAGGGCTGTGCCTCCAGGTTTTGCTTTTATGTATTTTTAAGCTCATCTCAGGGCAGATTCATTCAGCTGCAGTGCATGGTAAAAATATGATGGGAGAAGAGGCCAATGCCATTATAATATCTAATGAAAAAGTGTAAGTGCAGTGATGGTAGCTTTGCATGCTGGACATGGTCTCGAGTTATTGCATCCCACAAAGCTCTGAGAAGAATGCATCATTAATAATTTGTAGTAACACATGGCTTCTAATTGATTGAATTCTTTCTTCTGTTTAAAACAAATGGAAAAAAAATACATAATTAATCTCCTTGCAGCTCATGTTGCATCAGAAATGGCCGTGTGCTTTTAGGAGGATATTCACTCCTCTAAAGTGTCAAAGCATGTACTTCAGCATTTAGGGAGGATGCTTAGCAAATAACAGACTGCTTTCATCTCAGATAGCCTAATAAAGAGGAAAAGTATGTCTCCTAGATGATAGATCAGATTTTTTATGCTGAATGGGTGCCACAGAGAAGAAAAGAGCAAGTAACTTACCACATCAATTATCTGCAGCAAGGAAAGCTGGAGCTCGACTACGAGCGGTTGGGAGTCATTCACTACAGGTCGTTCCAGACGATTGTAGTTCCTCAGCAGGTCTCGGTACAAGCGTCTCTGGCTTTCACCTTGCTGGGAGACTAGAGGAAAAGAAAGGACTCTGTCATTCGAGCTGGTCACACTGTCACTATTGCTTGTCTGTATTGTTGAAAAACCCCTCTTATTAGGTTTGTAATTAGAAAGCAGTTCCCAAAAATATCACCCAAATTCTACACATGAATGTGACAGACACAGCTTTTCTGCATATAAAAATATTAACTACTAACACTCTAACTCATTACTAACATTCAGAAACTACTGAACAGAATTTGGGGTCTGATTGAATGTCCCCATTTCTTGGAGTTCCTCCTGCTGATGGTCAGTAGAGTTGTGACTCCAAATCCAGCAGCTTCCTGGAGGGCAGTCACAATTCTTTCATTTGCTTGTTCTTTTTTCCTAGAGACTGGCTATTGTGAGCCAGCACTGGTATTAGATAGACATATTGCACTTTTACCAAGCATGGATAACGGGTATCCTTATTTCTTGTAGATGATGTATCAGGCCTTTTTCTATGCTCAGGAAACAGTAACAACCCTTCTTCATACCTTCTTCAGTTTTGTGTAGCAATCTTTCCAGGCTTTGTGTTACCTCCCTTGACCTTTTTCATTCTGATGGAACCACAGTTTGTTAACACCTACTGAGGTGGTGGTATGAAAGCTGTTACAGTGACATTGAATTTCTGGTATTACATGCTTAACTCAGTTTTCACTGGGAAGAGACTCCACATGAAGCTGTCATGCAAAAAACCGAGCAGGTTAAAGATTAGCAGAATGTCAGTCTATGCCTAATTTCCAAGATGCCCTAGTTCCCAACTTTGGGGCGGGTGTGGAGACCATCCACCTAACCTTCATGACCAGGTTTCCTTGCCATGACAACTGTAGATGGTGCAGGTTTGGGTATCTTCCCTCAGCAAAGCAAGCAGTTTGCTGGGATACACTGCTCAGAACCCCGGGTCCCCCAAAACTGTACAGATCTTGGTGTTGCAGCTAGTGGCAGCCTGAGCTCTACTTAAGAGCTGCACCTAAGAGAGAAAGGATCATGGACTGCAGGTTCCCTGAGGTAAAACCAGTCCTGTCAGTATGAGTGTGTATTCTCTGAACTGTGTGAATTCAATCACTGACAGAGAATCTGCACTCTTAATCATTATTACTTTGGACTGAAGTTTTTTTATTTTTTTAATCCACTGCAGCTCCCAGTCTCTGTGTTTGATGGTTTTTACCTCTTGATCAGAGCTCTCTACATTGAGACCAAAACTTCTCTCACAGAACTTGTGATGAGTATTTTCTTGACAGTGCAAACAAAATAGAACCCATTCTGCCTTCCCAGTCTCGCTCACCATGCTTAGCAAACCCTTCAAGCCTGAGAAAAGTTGCTCTACAGCAAGGCAGACATGCCTTTTAAAGCTAGTAATAAATTCAGTTTATAAACACTTCATAGGTCTGTTTAACTCGTGTTCTCTTCATTTTCGCTGATACTCAAGGGAGCTTTGTGACTTTCTAGCATGGCAGTGTGTGGTAAACAAGAAAGAAGAGTGTTTTGGTTCACTTGGTAAATTACACCAACACATCAATTTCATGGGGCCTCTCACTGCTTGTGTAATACTCCACATGATCACAGGCACTCAGAGGAGCAAATGCTGTAAGCACTCCTTCAATACCCCTTGCTGACACCTCAGTATTGGATGCTACGTTTTCACCAATGGCAAAGACAAGCTCTGACCACAGGATCTCTCCTTCAGCATCTTAAGTAAGCTTCCCTGCTTTTTTAAGCAGTGATTTGTACTCTTTTATGGCCTTAGTACTTTCCAGTGCCTCAGCAGGCCCAGACTCCATTATAAAAGTCTTGTGTGGAAAGGAAACCCATGAAAATCACCACACACTTTCCTATGGAAAGAGGCTCTGTGTTTGAAGCAAATTGTCTGTCCTTTCACTCACCTACCCACCCATGTTCCTGTGCTTTAGGGAAGAAATTACTTCCTGAACTATTCTTCTCATCTTGAGTACTTACATAATACTTACCTTTAATCTTTTAAACTGACTGCCTCAGCTTTTAGAAGGGAAAAGTGCCCTTCCCCAGTCCCTGGATCCAACTGGGCTGCGAGACTGCCCTCGTACCTCCATTGTCACGGTGCATTGAAGCAGGCCCCCAAGGGAAGTCTGACTTGCAGAGCTCTGAGCATAACCCTTTGCTGTAGGCTTTGGAAAGCTGCTTTTGCACTGTGTGCTTCATCCAAGCTGAAGCCAAGCCTCTTTCCCTGTTAAACTTTGTGAGGCGAAGTAGCCCAGAACTGCACCTAGTTTTCCATCCTTTCTTCCACTCTCCCCTCTGTAATGTGATCTTAATACTTTGAAATCTCTCATATTCAAAATTGTTGACATAGTTGTAGTTGATCTATTCTTAGTATGTCAAGCTGGCACTGGTGACCATGTTTTTGTGTGCTGCATGGTTTTGCTTACAAAATGACATGGAATCAGAAGCAATGGAGCCTTGGGGCATCCTGGAAAATAGCCATAGCAGCTGTTGGTACCACAAAGAGCTGGCTAGCCTATTCACACTGCCATCTCTCTGCTACAGCTGCTTTGGAGAAGGGAACTGAGGTGGATGCCTAGTCTGACTTGTATGTTCACAGACTTTTTCTTTAAATGGTAATTTTCAAATACTTAATGTTTCATACTCCAGAGAGATTTCTGCCTTTTTCCCTTACAATGTTTTTGCTAATGCATTGTGACACTACAACTCTGTGTGCTAAATGGAGTGTTTGCTGGTGATGGGGAAGCCTGAATCTCTCAGGAGTAGTGGTAGAATAGGCTTTATCACTGACTACCCCTCAGTCACAGAAGTTTAACCAAAAGCAGTGGCACTGTTTCATCTTTTAAAGTAGGCTAGATGATGGATGTCAATATTTAAAATTGCCAAGTCAGCCTCCCCAAACCAGTGCCAGACTTACTTGCCTATGTATGTCACTGGTGAGTAAAAGTAACTGGCAGAGGGCATGAGAGATTTTCTAGGTAAAGGATCTAAGAGTTTTTACGACCCACTGCCTCTAATGTCTCCCTTGTTTGTGAAATATCTTTGAAGCAGTAGGAAAACATACAAACTCATTAAAATTTGAGGGGAAAGCAGTGTATGATGTTTACCTCAAGTTTAGCAAGACTTTTGACACCACCTCTGAGAAATTCTCACAGATGTTTGTCTATGCCTTACAGGCAAGATAAGTGAACAGTGAAGTGGACAGAAAAGTGGCTGAACTGCCAGGCTCAGAGGGTTGTAGCCAGCAGCAAAATGTTCAGCTGAAGGCCAGCCAGTGAGAGAGTACTCCAGGGATGGATACTGGGGACAATGCTATTTGACATTGTTATGAATGATGTGACAGACAGCACCCTTAGCAAGTTTTCAGATGGTACAAACCTGGGAGGAGTGGATGATACAGCACATGGTTTTCTGGCATTCAGATGGACCTTAAACAACTGGGAAAATGACTGACAGGAACCTCATGAGGTTCACTGAAATAAAGTCTAAAGCTGTCCCACACCAGAGGTACCAGCATAGGCTGGGGGCTCGCTGGCTGGTGAGCAGGTTAGAGAAAAGCCCCAAGGAACCTTACAGGTACCGAGTTGACTATAAGCCAGCAATGCATCCTTGTAGCAAAGGTCACCAGCATCCTGAGCTGCAACAGGAAGAACCACACAAGTAAGTCTAGAGAGGTGATCCTTTCTCTCTACTCAGCACTGGTGATACACACCTGGAGTGCTGGATCCAGTGCTGGGACTTATCAGTAGAAAGGAGACATGGAATTACTAGACCAAGGACTAGGTTATTCCTCAGGATTTACTCTTGAATAGTGTGAAAATGTTCCCCAAACTTCTCCTGGAGTCTGCAGACAATTGGGAGGCACAAGGCAACCAATCCCCTGATGGTTTTATGAAGAACTCTTTGGAAAGCAGTTACTCATGGACTACATTAAACTTTTAAACACCTCTCTGAATTCCCTCCGTGCTTCTGCATGCGCAAAGAAGTCTGCAAGAAGCCCACTGATTGAATGACATGACTTATAAACTGCTACCAATCTTTTGAGAACACATGCTATAGTTGCATTTAATCTTTCTTTCCAAGAAGTAATTGCTGAGAATCGCACAGAAAGGAAACCTGCAGCTAGGTCTGGCCAGACTATCCATATGGCATCCCCAGGAAGGACAGATGCTCTCTCTTTTCTAGGAGCTGGATCTGGTCTTGGTTGGTTGATTTTCCTCCTCTGCTTAGCATGCCAAGGTCCCTGAGCTATAAGGCAAGAGTCGAGCCCTCTCAGTTCCCCAGGTTTGTTTACAAAGTGGTCAGCTTCTTAACTGAGAATCCTGGTGTGAGACACATGCTTGTTGTGTACAGCAAAGAATAATGAAGTATTAACAAGACAATAGGTAGCAGACCATAGATTTCCACTAGTTTTTCAGTAATGGTACCTGTATTATCAACCATTCCACCTCTTTTTCATAGTGTTCCCTAGTTATGTTTTCATAATCTCTCAATTTTTTTCAGGGGGGCAGATGCTAGCTGTTTTCTAGCCATTGCTTATTTCTTTAGGCAGAGACCTGACCCTGGATACACAAGTTATTACTTTATTCACACAAGATTCACTGAAGTGGTTTTCAGACAAAATACTATATTCTTTCTATATCACTTTATATCAACATATATGCACTCTAACATGCCTCTGAATTAGAAAATGTCTCCGTTTTATTCTTGTTTTCAAAGACAGTTCCTAGAATCATTTTTGCATATAATATTTTTGAAGTATACTGAAGATACAAGCAACAGCATATTTGTGGTCCACCACATTATTGCTTTTATATATTTTTCCCCTAATACTTCATACAAGGTCTCAAACTGCTATGATACTGTGGTTGTGACATTTATTCACTCCCCTTGTACCTTCTGCAGGTATTTCAACACATCTGTGCCACTTTCTTCTCTCTGATCTGTTATTTAGACATGTACCTTTTGTTTTGGTTGTTTGTTTCTTTTACTGTTTCATAAAAGAAAATTAGTGAAGTTCTGGTGTTTTAAAAAAGCCAAACACAATTGTACCATTACACTGTAATGGTATTGTTAAGTTTAGTTGTTTAATGATTGTATTTAACTTTGTTATAACTGGAATATTTATAGAGGAAAAATCCATTAAAAACTATGGTTATAAGAGCTAAATTCTAGAACTTTAAACCGTTTTCCTAAAACCTTCAGACTCCTCTGCCACAGCTCCTCTTCCACTGTTTATTTTCTTTTTAGTTTATCACTGTAGTCTTGCAGGGATTTTTAGCTATTGCTTTCATAATCCAAATAGAATGATCACAGGAAGACACACACACACACACAAAATGCAATAATGAATTATAAGGGAACTAACATGAGACGTATGAGGTAAAAAGCCAGTTGTTTCACAGACAATTTCATTCACATAAAGAACTGCAATGGCAAGAGCACTTACAAAATGAGGCATGTTCTAATGATTTGGTAGCTATAAAAAACAACTTATTTTGAATATTTTGCAGATTTTTGAGAATGTAAAGCATATCACTGCCATATGTCACTTAATCCCCAGAGACACAGATGTGTCCGATCTGCTTTTGTTCTTACGTGCAGCATTGTTACTTTTATCTGTGGCTGCAAATGCATTCTTTCTTTCAATGTCCTTTGATTTAAAATGCATGCCATCATGCCTTCAGGGAAAAGGATTCACATAAGAAACAATGGAATCACATCAGCTACCTCCACCCTGTGTGTGTCTGTGTGTGTGCGT
>VZTN01011945.1:0-11132 GCA_013400515.1 Erpornis zantholeuca
GAAATTGTTTTGTAAGCGTTTCCTTTACTTGCTTTTATTTTGGCAATCAGGGCATTTCAAAGAATATCTCAACAGCCAAAAACTACAGCTGAGTATTTGTTAGAACAAACTCTTCTCATGCAAGAGGACAGCAAGCCCATATGTTATCAATCAAATTCCTGTTTCTTTCAAGGCTCAGATAAACAAACAAACAAGTGGAACAGTCTTTGATTGTTCACACAGTTATGAAATAGTCCATAATATAATATTTTTAAATTATCTAGATTTAAAATCAATGGCTTGAATGGCTTTAATGGTCTGATGATGAGTCTAGAAGTTGTAAATAATGAATGACAGTACATGCCAGGTGTAAGAAATGGACTATAATGGAGAGATATTTACATTCTATACAAGCAAGGAACACAGTTATTGGTAGAAACCCTTCCAGGGTCAATATTATGTTCTTGATCTGCCTAGGCTGAGACAGGGATTAAAAAATACAGTTATTGTGCATGACCAACCCCACCAGGAAACAATCTCCTGTTGAAGGAGATGCTTCTGTCCCCACCCTAGGGTCATCAGAGCACATCAGAGCACTGAGTTGTGTTGAATCATTTTGAAACAACATCACCACAAAACTGTAAAGGCTCTAGCAAGTCCAATGCTCTGTTAACATTATTAGAGTGATATGCCACTAAATTTGTCTTACCAATATATGCTTGGAACAGATTTCAGTGTTTAGAGAGCCTGACATATAAAAAGAGAAAGTGAGAAAGAAATTTCATGTTGCCAAGGATGCCAAGAGAAGGAAGAATGTAAAATGAGAGCAGAAAGTAAGGTACAAAGTTCAGTTTATAGTGTGGGTGCCTGCTTACTGCATGCTGTTATTTTTATTCTTAAAGTACTTTGACAGTACATAAACATTTATATGTACTTTGACTTACTTCAGCAAGGAAAGCTGCGAACTAAAGGGTCACAACTGCTGGCCTGGCATTGTTCTTCCTGCTAGGACAGATGAAACTGTGGGGAGAGAATTTGTAAGGTCAATGAGACACCAGAAACAACCCTAAGCCATGGAAAAGTGGAACCTCATGTTCTTGCACTGATAATAACAATCCAAAATATTTTGTTAACTTCCTTTTCTTATTTATAAGGAACACCTGTGATTTCACAGTGCAATAATAGGTCCTGAAGAAGCTAAATATCTTACATAACTATTCGGTCTGCTGGTGTTGCTTGGATGTGACTGTGGTAAAGGGTTGCCAATACGGATTCCAGTGTAAATTATCCTGACCACAGACAGTCCTGATTGACTGGTGTAATCACAGTGCTTATTTTCTCACCCTATCCTAGAGATGGAAGGAATTATTTCTTTCCAAGGGAGTTCAGTGGAATTCAACTTCAGGTCAGGAAATCAGCTGAAAGAACTATAACGAACGAGACATATCTGTTCCTACTTTCAAACATTCCCTTTATTTTTGCAAAGTACTAAATGCATGGAAATGGTTAACTTGAAGGCCCACGCATGACTGTTCTGTGCCTTTTTTCTAGGACACCTCTATGTCACTGATTTCATACACTCACCAATAGTCTGCTGTGGCTTTACACAGGAGTGAAAAGGAGTAGAAGACAAAAGGCTGAGGCTCAAACAATTGTCTCAAAATTTGAATATTGGGAGGATGTCATATTGGGATATCATTTTACCCTTTCACAGAGATTCAAGGGGAAAAAAAGAGGAGTTTGGACTGTACATTTAAGGAATAAAAATAAACACAGTAATTTCCCTAGTAGGATGTGATTTCAGCTAGGGTGGTTATCTTTGCAGATTTTCATTTCTTTTGGGTGTAGTGTCTGCTTTTTCCAGCAGAAGTTCTTTGCCTATCCCATTTCCTTTCCCACTCATCTGTCTGTCACAGTTTGTCCAATCGAATACCACTCCAAATACTCATTTTGGTGATATTCCAGCAACAAATGGCTCTGGATTTAGTTTCTAAAAAGTCCCATTTTTAAACTTGATTTTTCAGGGAGATGAGGTTAGAAAAATACCCATTAAAATGGAGGATATTTATATTCCCCGAACTGGAATGAATGCAGCTCAGATTTGTCCTGATAGCTATAGTCAGAATGTAGTCCAAATTCCATTTCTATCTCTAGCACTTTTGGCAGAACAAAGACTAAATCAGAGACAAAAAACAGGATACCATCAAACGCATAAATGTTTTTCTTTTTCTTAATGTGTTCATTTAGCCACAGATACTTAATCAGTTCAGCATAACTGGCTAAATGCAATATTTACAAAACAGAAATGACACGAGTCACACTTTTTGAGGTGCATTTATGCAAGAAAATAAATGGCCCCTTTATGAGCAATTCCAAGACATTATTCCTGAAAGTACCATCTCTTGAACATATTTACTTTGGGAAAAACTGCTATTTTTCTGCTACCCAAGCAAAATGTATTGCATAAAATTAGTCTGAATAAAAAATTCTAGATGTTACAAATTTGCAGTGTATAATAAGTCTTGAGAGGACTGTGTTAGTCTACCAGACCTAATCATTTGTTAAGGTATGTCTTGTCTCACACTTACCTGCAGGAGACAGTCATTCCCTTCTTTTGAGAAGCATTTCACAATTGAATGATAAATCCTTATCATACTGATTGATTCTTCCAAACTTGAATAAAAATCCCCTCAAATTTTCTTGCTCCTTAAAGCCAAAACTTTGTTTAAAGGCTTTGCAACACTAACAGAAAAAATGTAAATTGTAGTTCAGTACCTTCAACAACTTCTCCTTTATCCTTTCTTGACCTTTCTGGTGGCATATCAAGCCTTGGTGGTAACTGCCAGGATACTGATGGCAGCTTTGCAAAGTATGAGGGAAAGTTTTGTGCTACAATGGGGACTGAAGCAGTTCACTGATTTCCAGTAAGTCTCCTAAACAGCATAAGGGATTATTAACTTTTTGGTCACTATAACTGACTTGGAACTCATTCTAAAAAATAACCCATATTCAATTGATAAATATCTGAAACATCCAGTCCTCAGTTTGAATAACTTCTCCATATATAATCTAAAATATTGAGAACATATTTATAATTCGATACAGTTACTGTGATTCTGTGCCAACTATTATCTCATGCATATAACTTGAATGTAAAGTTATAGAATAATCCAAGTCAAGAGAAAGGTAGATTTCTTTACCCACAAAATCTCTGTAAATTATAACTTTGTGTCATGATGTAAATAGACCTATTTTTGGTTTTACACTTAATATAAAATAAAAATAATAATATTGATATAAAAGCAGTCCAAAAACACAGGAAACACTGCCATCATGTGAGTACACACATATAAAAAAACCATTTACCATAAGTTTGATCAATAACATTTTTCTGCCTCCAAAGTTTAAAAAAAATTATAAATATGCTCAGGGTGGTTTGATAAAATGCACAGGGCACTTGCATTCTGGGTGGGTGTTCAAGTAAAACAGGACTTATTTTTGCTCATGAGAGAAACTTGGGCCCATTTCAGGTCCATGGTAATTTTTATTTTCACTTGGTTTTACTGGAGGCAAGATTTCAGTGGCTTTCAGCACTATGGATTGTCATACAAGGATGATGGCAGCAGCAGTACCTTTTTCTTGAGGATTATCCTAAGGGATCCAAACAATCTAGACATGCCAAAATTTCACAGCTGTTGCATCTGTCTTTACCCAAATATTTTTTCCCAATGCAGAATGCACAATGCATTGTGCAAATTGCCTTCAAATTAACAGTTGGAAAAGGCACTGCAAGTCATTTATAACACATTTTATATTTATAAGTACAGATCTCACTAACATTTATTTTAATTTCTGTGTCAAAATTTGACTTGGTGTAGCTTCAGCAAAAGTGCAGATTAGAAAACTGTAGAAAAGAGCATTCACTCACTGGAATGTTTTCTTTGTACAGCAAATGTAGTGGAGATTGTAAAAACCAAATTGATTTGCTCCAGTGTTTAATGCATTTAATTACTTGAAACATTTTTGTACATGCTTTTAATTTTAAATAAGGTCCTGCAATGCAGAAATCAACAGCTTCCCTGAAAACACATCCTTAAAGGTTAGAACAGAAGGGTTGGAAGTTATACTCCTGTTTCAGAAGACAGTTTAACCTTGAATTGGTGAGGTTTTCTCCTAATTGTACAAGCAGTGACTGAAATGTTGTTTTTACTATGTATCATGATTTTTCATTTGTCAGCTGGAAGTCACTTTCATGTTCCATATAATTCTGTCACTGGTCCCAAATTTGCAGATTGTCCAAGTTTTACTTCTGAAAAGAAATTACTTTCCTTATTTGAATATGAATAGCAGCTATGGAGTATTTTCAGTTATGTAAAACACTAACTTTTTCTTAGTGCAGAGCTTTTTCTTCACCTCTTACAAAGTCACTTTTCATAACAGTTACAATTCAGCACAGGAGGTTAGGTGGCCTGATAAAAGGGATTTTTTGCCAATGAATACCAGGGAAAGCACGATAAACAGTAGTATGGGAAATTGGAATGTGTGTTTTAATTTTCTATCTTTTTAATTTCCATTTTATTCAAGGATTTTTGTCGTGATAAACCACCTGATTATTGTTCTTTCTGATGAAAAATAAGTGACAGTAGGCATCTCAAACCTTCCTGTCACAGTTTGAGTTTGGAGAACCTGTTCCTATTTCTAGGGTATTCGTTTGCCAAGGATATTCTCTCCTTGTCCAACCTGCTTTGGTACAAGAAGGTTTTCTTTTCTCTTATATACAGGCTGTCTATAACATCTTATATTTTTTTTTTCAGTGTTGAGGTTACAAAAAACAATTTATTGAAATTTTTTGGGAAAAAACCTATACTGTTATACTCTAGGAGAACATGCGATTCAGCACAAAATCATGCTGGAGGCTGTAATCTTTGTAGCATTTTTATTTCTCTTTGTTTTATTTTCTTTAAAGAAAACATCTTAATTTGCAGTATGAAATATCATTTGAAGATATTCCAGCATTCTCTGGAAGCATATAATCTCATCAAGCTTTACAGCAGAAACTGCCATTGCAGATATTTCTTCAGACTGAAGTGGAAGAGGAGAGGGACAATATGTCCCTGGGTGCCTGTGATGTGAAGAAGGCTAGAAACACATCGTTACAGTGGAGCAGCTGGCCATCCACTGCACAAGGTGTACCATTTCCGCACAGAAAATTCTTCTGAAACTCATTATGAGGGAGCTCAATTAGCCTCTGAGAGGGACTTGTGAGACTGGGTCTGGGACGTGAGGAAGTCTGCAGATCTTGCAAAGAGTAGAAATAGAAATTAGGAAAAAAATGTGGGGTCCAGGGAGAAAAATACATTGCCAAGGGGAGAACAGAGCTGTAGCATGACCTGCCAAAGATTTAATGTAACACAGAGTTTCTCCAAAACCTGTCTTGATTTGCAGAAAGTTGAGGTTCAGGTCACTGATCACATTGCCCTACGGTTTCTTGTTTGACTGTTGCACCAGCTAGTCAGGAGTTTCCAACACACTACTTTACATGGAAGCCCAAAGCTCTCTAAGGTGTCTCAAAGAGCAGGAGGGATCAGTGTATGGGCATGTGAGAAAGCTCTTCAAGGTCAGGTTCTGGTCCAGACTCAGACATGTGAAGATGTCCTTATTACATCTGCCCACCATGGAGGCCAGAACACAGTTCTGCTCACAAACACTCTGGCACCTCACTGGCTGGAGCCTCCAGACCTGACTGTATTGACAAAGGGTTTGGCTCTCCTGCCTGGGCCTGGGAAGGCAGTGACATTTTGCTCATTCTCACCACCTTCCTGTACCAGCTGTACAGGAAGGGCACACAGGAACCCTACAGCAGCCCTGGCCACTGCAGCAGCAACAGGAGACCAGGCACAACAAGCCAGGCTTGGAGCATCTCTGCTGGCAGTAACCATCTGTGAGCTGGCAACTGAGTCATCCCCATGGACTAAGAGGATTGAAGATGTATAATTTGCATGCAAATATCTATACATTGGCATTTAAATTCAGGCATTTTTCTTTGCATGGTGAATCCTGACCTTGATGTTTCCTCTTCATTATTTGTCTGCACTGCAATTAAAACCACCATTGAGCTTCTTGTTAGCCACAGTAAGTGTAACCACATCCCACCTCTTTTTATTCTAAACAACTATTGTGCCACCCTGGCCCTGCAACAGCAGCATCATTTCAGTTCCTCTTTAGAGGTAAACATAAAGAGTTTCCCTCCTGCTGAAAACTGGATCTGACAACTGGCTCTTTCCCTGTGTGTGTTGGTGCCTGTTGGATGTAAGAAGATAATGCATCACACCAGAATGGTCATAGCATCACAGCAGGAAAAGCCCAGTGCTGCTCCAGTGTGGTTGTTCTTTTGCATTGATTACGCTCCTTTGAAAGCAATCAGTGTCTTAATATGAGCATCAATGGCCAAATGTAGGCTAAGAAATTTTGAAGAGCTTTACCTCCCATTTGATTCATACTACTCAGAACTTCTTACAGGTTTGGATATGTAAGCTACAAAACAATCTTCAAAAATCCTCAGATCATCAGAAGCCGCACATTCTCATTGCTGTTTGTTCTTTTATAGAATATTCATGAACATTTTTTACAAAGACCTTTTTCTACATTTTGATATAAGGAAAAACAACTTGTGTTATTTTATAATAGAATCCCAGAATTCATGTGAAGAGGTAAATTGCTATAAAGAATTGACACTTGTTATTTTTTTTTATTTAAATAGGTTAAAAGATTTTTAAATGTTTCTGTTTTGGTGAAGGGACAACTGAAATGATCACTGACTCTTTTTTTTTCTTTTTTATTTTTTTCCCTAGCTATCTCTTCTATTAATTTCTGTTTGTGAAAAAAAAAAAAAGCCTGTCAAGGAGAATAAGCAATACCATGTGGCTTGGCTTGTCCTTTGCTGATGTCAAGACAAATACTGAACTGTAGCAGTCCAAATAAATAGTTAGAAAACAATTCAGCTCTGAAGAACAAAATCTTTGATATATCATTAATTATTTGAGGGTTGCATTTACAATAATAAGGTAAACATGGAAGAGTCAAACACTGGAGCAGGGCACTGCATTCTGATGAACATGCCCTGTGACACAGGTTTTTCTTGCACCAACTATTATCCTCCCAGATAGTGCTGAGAACAGGACTTGTCCCAAAAGAGAGCACAAATGAGAGTGCTCTGTCTAGCAGAGGAAAACAGTGCAGCAGTATGGACATGCATTATGTAAATTTGGTGCCTAAGGGCTAAATGACCCCTAGACTATTTAATTTTCAAATACAGATGAAGTTTAATGGGAAATCAAAGAGGATAGCTGAGACTGAAAGTAATAAAACTTTTACAAATAAACCTTCACATAATCAGTATTTGGGTTCTCATGTCAGCTGCAAGTTTAAAAGAATTATTTGAGGGAAGCTCATGCTCAGAATAAAAACTGCATTTATCAAACAAAACATTTTTGTTTGTAATTTAGCCAATAATAAGTGTGGTTCTTAGCTTCATTAGGAATTAGGCTTGTTTATCTGAAGATAAAAAATTGTAAGTGTTCCAAAGAACTTAGTGAGGGAGAATTATACTGCAGAAATGTTAAACATTATATACTTTCATCATTATGACAAAAGAATGTTGTGTACACTGGTAAATTTTACATTCAAAAAGAGATTTTAGTGTTTAAAATTTATTTTCCCTATAAAACAAAATATAAATTCATAACTTTTAATTAAAACAAGTTCTAGACAATTTGAGCATGATTTATTGTGCCATCTTCATATATGTGAAATGCTTCAAGGACTAAAGGAAATAAGAAATGTGTTTAAAACCCAAAACTCTTCAGTTTATTTAAAATATTCATGGGTGGCAGATGAACTTTGGGCTGTAATGATCCTAACAGCTGGTTCCAACAACTTCTTCCAAAATAGAGACAATTTTTTTCAGTCAGATGAGATTTCTTCCTCTTTCAGTTAAAGACAAAGTTCTTCCAGATTGCTGCCTAAACTTTAGGTAAGTTGAGTAGATATCAGTGGAATTTAAAAACAAATACAAAAAGCATACATTTTATTCATGACTACTTGTCAAATGTTTATCATGATAGCTGTGGTTAATCTTAATTTAAAGACGATATTTTCTAACAGGAAAATCAGTGTTATGCATTTTTTAAAGTAATTCCATATTGAACCAGTATGATTTATGCCCTTTGATTAAAAACATGGTAGAAGGCAAAAAGAGTAAAATTATCAGATACCATAGTATCCCTTTTAAAAGGCACTCTCAACAAGATAAATAAGTAAATCAAGGAACTAACAGTCTTGGGATATTGTGAAGTTTAAAAGTATAGCAATTCTGGGAGGTATTAGACAGAATCGTGGAGGAGCAAGGGCTCTGGGGACTATGAAACAAGGGGCAAATTTCCTTCGAGGAAGTGACCAAACCAACAGCTCTCAGAGGCTCTGTGGCCATGGCAAATGTCAGCCTATGCTTTCCCTGTTCTTTTATGCTTTCCATGAACACTAATAGCAGCACTGTTAAACATGAGATACTGGAAGAGGTGGACCTTTCCTTGAACAGAATAAAGCTGAATTATGCCAGCGAAGATGCTCATCATTTGCTCTTTCCCTGCCATCTGTTATAGGCTAAAAGGCATGTACATATTCATTTTGAGTGGTAAAAAAATCATGCAAAATGTGGTACAGCACTGCATACAGCTTATGTGGAACATAAGCCTCTCCAAATAGTCAACTTTCTATTGACTTTATTTGTTTTATAAATATGATAATTTTATAAATGAAAATTTAAAATTAAATATTAAATTTAGGTGAAAAAAACCCTTGTTTAGGAAAAAATAACTCAGTAGAAAAGAAGTAAGTAAATAGGTCAACTATTAGTCTAAGATAGGGATAATGCTGAAATTTACCTCTACCTGACCACCTGTGGAAACTCCATAACACAGGACAAAAAAGAGATCAACAGAAAAGTTGCAAAAAAATAAAATTGAATACCATTAATAATTTACTTTTTAAAATTTATTGAAATGAGGAAGCCAGCAATAGATCCTGTGCAGCCAAGCACATAAGCAAAACAACTGTGGGTCACAGCGGAGGGAACTAGTTAAATCAGAACCTTTCATTGTGAAAGATTACTCAGAGCATCTGCCTAAAATTTAACTGACCACAGAGTATGGGGTATATAAACAAAATCAAGTAGAAAATTCCAGAAACAGAGCTTAGTAATTACTCAAGATTTCTATGGGCACTCTAAAAAATGAGATAGTTGAAATGCTAGTATGAATGTTCAAACCCTTGTAAAAATTGCTGTGATATATGATTACAGGAAGTGGCAAAAACTTCCAGAAAGGCTCCAGGCAGTTCTGAATGGTAGAGTCCTCGAAGTCTAATACTTGGTATTGGCAAATCACTAGAAACTGTAAGAAAATAATATAGGGATACCTTTATACATAGTCTGTTTAGAAAGTTTCAGTAGTGCCTTTACAAAAAAAGTTAGTGTCTTTAAAACCTAATAGAATACTTTAAAAGAGTCAAAATAACTGTGGGAACAAGGGTATGTTGCTGATAGAATTTTGCTTGGATTTCCAAAGGCTCTTGACAAAGCCTCTCAGCATTTGCATCTAAGGAAGCAAGGAGCAAAGCATAAAAAGAATGTCTTTGCATAATAAACCATTTGCCAGAAGGATAGTAAGCTTGAGCCTGAAATACATGGCCAGACCTTGCAAGAGAGGGATATTGGTGCAGTTCTGCATGGAGCTGTACTGAGATCTGCAGGTTTATCTTACAAATAACTGAACCAGGGGGGATCAGTAACGCAAGAAAATTTGCAAAGGCTGTTAAATTAATCACATAAATAGCAGTGGCTGTAAAGCCTTGCAAGAGGACTTTATGAGACTGAGCTGTAAAGTAATAAAATGGGAGAGGGAATTTAAAATGGATAAACATAAAACAATGCCCTCAAGGAAAAAGAAATCCAACACCACATATAAGAGGATGGGCTCTGAGTTGATCATTGCAACACCAGTTGTGAGAAGTTGGGGTTATGATAGAGTCATAAAAACAGAAGTTCAAAGCTCAGTCAAAAGAACAAGCGATTAAGAATTACTGGGAAGGAAATAGAGAACAAAGCAGAAAATACTGTATACATTTATATTGAAAACTGTATCTGATCTTCATGTTCTATAAAACAGGAAAAGGTGCAGAGAAGGGCAACAAGGGTGTTCAGTGGAGTGGAATGGTTCCTATATGTATTCTAAGACCGTTTTTTGTCTCAGAAACTGATGGTTTGGAAGGTACAGCAGAAGTCTACACAATCAGTGTGTCACAGAAAAGGAAATTAGGGACAGATGGTTCATTTTCTTTCAGGATAACAAGGTAGTACAGGTGAAGCACAGAGAGATCAAGTGTAAAACAAAAAAGGTAATACTTCATGCAGAGAAGAGTAGATGCACACCTCTCTAAAAAATGGTGTGCATGCCAAAAAATTACAGAATTACTTGGAAAGTTCATGGAAAAAAAATCACAGAGAATAACTAACTTCATCTATCTTAGAAAATTTACTGAGCTGAAAATAGCCAGGAGCTGGAAATATGGAGGTTCCCATGTAGTGTTTCTTTGTTCTTACTGTTATCTTGGTTGGCTTCAGTTTGTGTCCACTGCTAGAGGCTGAATACTGGGTTAGGTGAACAGTTCTTCCAGGCTGATACCATAATTCTCATGTTTACTTGTTCACACATATTTGCAAAAAGGAATAATATGGACCTACCTCATGAAGACAGTGAGATACTCTCATCAGCAATGAGTATTCAAATGTATTTTCTTTCAACACTGAAAGAAGTCTTTTTGGTAGGAGCTCCAGTCCTTTATCTCCCACAGAATAGTCTGCAGATGAATGAACAGAGATTTGTGACTTCTGCAGTTTCCTGACATATTTCTTTTAATCTTGTCTCCTTAGAAGCAGATTCCCCAGCTGTCCCTGTTGGCATGACAAATTTCATGGTAAGTCTGTTTAAAGTATGTTTTGCATGCACTAATCAATGTAAAACAAAAGGTATCTTTCTTATTGTTTGTATATAGAAATTCATATGCCTGGTTTAATAGTATTCTAATCCCATTAGCCA
>VZTN01012040.1:0-13459 GCA_013400515.1 Erpornis zantholeuca
GGAAAAATAATTCTGTGGATCAAAATGAGAAATTGCAAGACAATTACCAGCTGCTTCCATGACTGAGAACATGTTTTCAATTGGCATTCAAGCCTGGACATGCACTATATCCACACAGATTCATTGCTCCCTCTCCAAAAAAACCCAAAAGACACCCCCACACACAAAAAAACGAACCACCATATAAAAAGCTTAGCTTTCTTTTACTGTGCATTGTAGAAACAAAGAATGTGTGTTCCTCCAGTCATTCAATTGAGCATTTAGTCACAGTGTAGTTCAGAAGCACGAGGGTAAACGATACCTCTTTCTGAACACATCCAAAGGAATGACTAATACAAACATGTTCAAGGGAAGAAATGCTTAAAACAACTATTTAAAAGCTGAAATCAGGTACATTTTGCTTTATACTATCCAAGCGGATTTCAAGAACTCATGTTACAGCTTTGCACATGAAATCTCTTCCTAGATAACATCGAACTTGCCTCTCGATATTAAGTAATAATGCAACATCATTTTTCATCAGACAGTTCCAGAGGATTCAGCTTTTTGACCAATATTTAACACTTGTATAATGCCATCAACTCTACCTTTAAAGTCCTACCTTTAAAACTCCAGCACTTCTTTCAAATCAATTAGTCCCTTAATGTCAACTTCATATTTACCCATCATGAATAAACAATTCATATTTAGTATTTCAATAGTTCACTTGGAGCCACATGAGCAATAGATAATAAAAACCTGTTGTCTTGAGTCTGAGGGCAGTGTGTCATGGCCATGACCACTTGGCCTATCTACTCCCACCAGGGGCAGCCTAGAAGGGAATTTTTTTGCTTTTTCAATTTAAAATTAAATTCTCCCCATTCACAGAGGGCAGTTATGAAGCAGATGGTCAATGACAAAGCATGAATAAAGCAACAATGTGCTAATACCAAACCTACAATTTTCCCCTTTGTTTTTTGAGTGCCAAGAAGGTGCCAGAGTAGACATTACCTATCGACACCAAAGAGCTTAAGACAAACTCCTCATACCTGACAAAAAGGCACTTATTCTCAACATCTGATTAGTTACAAGTACATCATTTTTTTGTTTCCATGGACCTTCTGCCATCACCAGTCTTTTCCTCTGCATGCTGTTAATGTCTATTCCCCATGGCACTGCGGCCCTTTTCTTGCACTCAAGAGAAGCTCCCACTGATATTTACAGAGATCAACTTGCTATGGCAGTTCCTCAGCCTTCCTGCAGTTTCTTGAGATTACTTCAGTTGAGGCACTTTCCTTTAATTTGTTTTGTACCACTTTTCAGAAAAACAAGATGTGAAAAACAGTTCTATATTCAGGCCAAAGACAAAATACTTAATCTTTAGTCACTCATGTTTAGGCACAGAGAGATAAAAAGGGAAAAATTTTCAAAGGAACAAACCTGTGTAAAAAAACTGAGGCTTAAAATGCAACACTCTTTGTTTTATCATTTGTCTCTAAGTAGGACTCCAGTTCTAAGAGGACAATACAATTTGTTTTATGTTTTGCTTGAATTCATCGTTGCTACTTCATATAAAACTTCTGCACATAAAAGCACAATTAGGAAAAAAGAAAAATCACTTTTTACTGAGAAATAGTATTTCTCTCTAGAAGAAAGACACATCAATAGCTAAGTTGCAACCTCATACTGAAAAAAATTAACATTCTGCTTCAAACTTTAAAATTTTCTGTTTCTTAGAAGTTATTGGCCTAAAAACTCCTGCACATGGCATCCAAGTGACAACAAAGCAGACAAGCAGGGTGCAAGCACCAAGGCAAGAATCTGGGAGCCCCAAACAAATGAAGGATGAGACATGAACCTTTATTAAGAGCAAAAGGCAAAGCTCAGAGCTGGCTCATATCACTAGATTGTCACAGTTGGCACTGGCAGGAAGGGATTTCACTTTTTATTGGGCAACAGCTTATATTACAGAGGCTTTACTGACTACTATCTATAGGAAGCTATGGCAGATTCCATCAGCAGAAGTTGACACAGAGCCAGCCTCCAGTTTTACACTTTGCCAGAAGTTAAGAGACATCAGACACCTACTGACAAACAGCAACTCTTTGGAAGCTTTAATACACTTCAACTCGCAAATGCTTCGGAGATTGTTTATCTCTTTTGGAACTATAAGAGACATTTATGGCTCTCCAAGACAGTATTTTACAAATTCTAGCAATGCTATTTGCATTTCAGTCTAGATTTTTGCATTTGTGGAAATGGTGATCGACAATATTTCCTCTTATGTATTTATTTCATTCAAATTCACAGAGAATCCTTGTTTGTTCATATTTCAGAAAGTAATTAAGTATAGGACCTCATAATAACAGCAGAAAGAATGGGATTCTTTGCTCAAAGAGGACTTCCTGTCACCAGGAAATTAAATGTTTCTTCTGGCAGACAGTAAAGAACACACAGAAATAAAAATTAATCTGTAGGCTTATACTTACATGCTTTCTCAAAGTTAAGTAAGAAGGAAGGTTACCCAAGGTTCAATGAATGAGGCAATACCAACTTAGGAAGTGATCTCAACTTGCAAGAGAGGAAAAATACAAAATTTCAATTGTTGAAGAGATAGAATAGATTCTTGTATTCTCTGATTTTTTGAAACTGTGACTCTGAAGTCCTGTATGAATGTTGACAGGGTTTACATGGAGGAACACATTCCCAAAGATTAATAACAAAGTGACAAAAGATTGGATAATTAACACAGAACCAAGATAGGTCCTGTCTGCTTATTAGCCTGACTTGCCTAGATATCAAAAACACACAGGATGAAAACCTGTCCCCAGTTCATGCACTGGCAGTTTGAGACCTGAAACTACATAGGTGCAAAAACTTCCCACGTTTTAATGTCATTTGAAATAATAATTTTTAAAAATATGAATTTTTTAACACTATCAGTGCTATAAAAGGAGAAGAAAATTAATACAATTTTTGGGGTGGCAGTAACTTCTCAGTCATCCTATAATTAGTGACTTTGTCAAGGACTAACTCGTGGATGTATTCTACCTTTTTGCTTGTCATTCTTACCCCAAGATAGAACTTAGGAGTGACAGTACAAACCTAGTAGCAGATGTTACTTGATTTAAGGGAAGGGCAGGAGGGTAAAGACTTCAGAAATTATTTTCTGACTGTCATTCTAACTGCCTATACTATTAAGCTTTGATCTTCAAATAAAATCCAGAACAAATTTATCACCTCTCTGCAACCCCATTTTTGCTGAAGACATGTTGATACTTGGAGAAGTGAAGAACCCACTTCTCAATAATAGCTTGGACTATGTGTCTCAGATGTTGGTGGCACAGAAACAACTTACCTTCTGGGAATAAATCTAATTAGGAAATCAGGACTAGTATAACCTTAGAGACTAAAAATACCTGGGATGTAGGATTTAGCTCTTCTAAGAGAGTGACAGGAGGCTGTGCAGGGGCATTCTGCTAGATTCAGTCACACAAATGTAGCCAGAATAAAAATTCTGCAGTATAACATTTACAGTCCTGTTTCAGTTAAGGTTCTTTCTGAAACACACAATTACTCATTTTCAAAGCTTTCTCTGTCATGATCCAAAGCACTGGTTTAGGAAAAGCATTTTAAATACCTATATTAATTTCACTTCATTCCAGTAAGCAATGAAAAGAGGAGCACACACATTCTGGAAAACCTACATCAAAATTACCCTTTAATGCTAAACATTCTTTAAAATCTAGGATAAAACAATCTAATAGATCACCAATGGTATTTTAAGGCATTTTTGGGAAGTTCACATACTTTGGATACTCTATAACTAAAGTGCCATCCATGCAGAGAGACAGAGAAACAGCTGGTTGCTTTCAAATATAGTTAGGGTTCCAACTAGGCACAGAAACTTCCGTATGCCCTTTTCATGCTTACAGCCCTGGGATCAGGATTGAATTCTTAAGCAAACTTCTTCAAAACTTTACCAGTATCAACATGACAGAGCTGCACAACTCATTTCTAGATTCATTTTCTCTAATGTTTTTGTATAATCCTTGGGCTCTAAAAATACTCCACAAAAGCAGAAAAGCATAAACCTAGCTAATCTTTATGGCAGGAAAAATTATTTTTGTCATACACTAAGATTTATGCATATGGTAGTAACATGAAATGGATTTGCTTTACTCTAATAGACTTAGTTGTTTTATTTTGAACTTTTAAAATGGTTAGATAAGGTCAGAGTAAAATTAACAGGCAGTAATCACCCTCTGCAACCCAGTAAGTCTAACTAAATCCATACTGCTGCTCCATTAAGAATGGCACAGGCCACTGCATACAAATTTAGAAATTCCAGTGGGTCATCAAATACTTGCTAGCTGCAAAAATCTGTTTGGAGCCACTTTTATCAAATGCCAGGAATAAGGAGAGAAATCGTGCATGTTTACTCCATGCTGCTCTGGCAGGGAGCCAACAATAGCAAAGGAACTTGGAACTGCAGGACTAAATCCCCATTTGTCTCGTAATGTAGTTGTAAAACTGTTTATGCAGATAAAAGGACTGACAATTGTATCAAGTGCTGTGCACTGAATTACTGAAAGCTTCCAAACACACTTTTTTAAAAGAAATTTACAGCCTTAATAAATCAGCTTCTTAACAGAGAGCATGAAAATTTTATACCACTAGTAAAATATGAATAAAATATGGTGAATTTGTTGTTCTGTGACAAGGTATGATTCTTTTTTACTTTGCATGAGAAATACAATCTCAGAGAGTTACCAGCCTTATATCACACAAGGAGAAATATAATACAGAAGATTTATGGCGTTTGTATCAAGAACAATAAGAAATTATGTATGCAATGTGGAAAAAAAAATAAGAATGACAGGTGGCAGATTCAAAACTGTTTTAACACAAGTTCTGTAGTTATAGCAAATACCAACTGCTCATGGAGAAGGCTAAAACAAGCACAGAATAGAAATATGTTTTAACTACTGCACTATCTACTTTTGTAAGCAATGTGACAGTAGTCACATTTAAAACATCAGACGAAATAAAAGCAAAAGTATTTAGAAAGCTAAGTTAGAAGACTTTCTGATTGATTTTTTTACATTTCTCCCAAACAGATTTTTCACACTAGAAATATTATTAGGAATCTCTAACCAGCCTCTAATATGGTCTTTTCATGCAGAGCATAAAATAAGGGCTTCCATGGTTAATTTGGTGCATTCCAGACACATGGTTTCATGAGAGGAAACAGTAGGGAAATCATCACAAGGTATTCCTGCTCTCCACACAGTCCATGCTCCCTTTAAGCCAGTGGATTTTGACAGAAGCACTGGCATACCAGTCACAGAGGAAGCAGCAAGGGCAGAGTTGGTGGATAGAAAGAGTATTTTAAACTAGTACTAGCACAAAATGCTTCAAAGACACAGGCACCCAGCAGGTAGACTGTTGAAATGTCAACTTCAGCAGCCTTCCCTAGTTCTCACGGCCTTCCCAAATTCACGCCATTTTCTTACCCCACTTATCTATGCCAGAATAACAGTACAATGAAAAGCCTAAAATGTACAGGGTTAAAAAATGTAAAGTCTTCTTTATGTGCTGCTTTCATCCTGAATTATTTTAGACATT
Source organism: Erpornis zantholeuca (assembly GCA_013400515.1). NCBI lineage: Eukaryota > Metazoa > Chordata > Aves > Passeriformes > Timaliidae > Erpornis > Erpornis zantholeuca. Next base: position 5,608 of record VZTN01012040.1, read on the forward strand.
CTGTTTACAAATTTCTACAAAAACACTTCCTCTGTCAGATGTGAAGCAAGAGGAATTGTGAATTCTTAAGATGGCTTTGCTACCAGAAAGGCATCTCATGGAACTAAGCAGAACACAAGGGAGAAAACAAGTCCTGCATTAAGGCTTTGTTGCTCTACATAGTGACATTTCCCACAGATGTTGCTACTAAATATCAATAAAATGGAACAGCATAGAATAAACAAAAGATAAATTACATATGTCATTTGACATGGGTCATATCTCAGGTGACAATGCTTCAAGTGTCACTGCAACGGCAAAATAATAGCAATGAACTTGGAAGAGATAAAACAGAAGAAACATCTAACGCCCATGAACACACATCACAATCTAAAAGACTTTGTCAAAGATTTTCAGCCTCTAGTAGTCTAAAAAAAAAAAAAAAAATCAAGATTCTAAATATGGATTTAGATACCTTACCAGAGAATGGAACAAGCAAATATATCAACATTCAACAGCTCTTACAAGTTCAAAGCCTGCAAAGCAGATGCAAGGGCCCTGAGAGGGTCTGTCCTGCAGGCTTGTCTGCCTGGGCTGGGGGCCAGGGCAGGGAGTGCAGCTGCAGCCTGTCCAGGCTGTCCCCCTCCCTTCACTGCCAGCGCAGCCTGGACCAAAGCCCCTTCCCATGGGAGCTGCTCTTCAGCTGAGCTCTACCATCAGCCCCCGACCTGAGCTGCACCTCCTGCTGTGGGGCAGCCCAGCCCCTGCCTCATCCTGGGTCCGCTTTATCCAGCCCACTGTGCCCCACAGCCTGGCCAGGCCTTGTCTCAGTGGCCCTGCCTGGCCATCCCAAGGCCGTGTTAGCCCGCAGTTCCCTCGCTTGGGCACTGCTGGCTGTTTTATCACCCTCATCTCCTGGCTCACCCTCCCTCAGGGAGCTGCCAGCCCTCACTGCTCCATGTCTGTCTAACCTTTTCCTCTAGTATTTTTGAAGGGATTATAAATGACAGGACATGATTTATACTGGTCTAATTATAACCGAAATAACTCTTATCCTGCTAGCCTGACAAAATGAAGCTGAGGGGAAAGTATATAATAAAGACATTATTAGGTCGACCTGACCTTTGTTGCATGCAGATATTCTTCATGAAAATTAGACTCTCTGGTCATGTGATTGCAAAATAAATGTGGAAAAGATGGCATCTGTCACTTGACATGACAGTGAACATGACAGGAAAACTTGAGCTTTGCCTAGAAATTGAAATAGCTGGCTCGTAATGCTTGTATATGGTTAAACTCAGCTGTGATGAAACAAGAGGATATCAACCAAACCACTGAAGCTTAAAGGGAGCAGATTCTTTTATAAGCTTTATAAACATAACTTGGTAATTGTGAAGATTTAAAACTCTGGGATGAGTATTAGACTAGGAAAGGTATTATTGTATTGGTAGCTCTACACATAAATTGTTCAAACTTTTTCAAGTCACACAGCTCTTCCCCAAGACAGTCTGTCAAGTGTGAGTGCCTGCACTCACTATCTCAATTTCACATTCTTTAGAATGGGGCCACTGTATATTACAGTACCCAATAGAGTTCCAACTGTTAGAAATGAAAAATCAAGAGATCCTATGGAATTATATTCCAGAGAATCTTTGTTCTGCTATCAAGTTCTTTTTAACATATGACATTTCTCAGAAGTTGTTTGTCATCAGGAACATAGCCCATTTCACAGAGTTCTCCAAATTGCAGTATCATCATTTCCATCAATAGTTACTTGTGCTAGAAAGAACCAATCTTTTTAACTAAGAGCTACTCAAAGACCAGACAAAATGCAAAGCAATGTAACAACATAGTACTTGTAAAATTAATATAAACCTTCCTAAAACAGCCATTCTTGCTGGAGTCAGAGAGGAAAAAAGAAGGTCATGAGAAATTAATTTTCCAGTGAGTATAATTTCATGCATATCCCTAATCTGGGAAAAGTCTGATCTCTCTTCATCACAGAAGGAATTACATAGCCCCAAGGCCAGGCTATCTGCTGGATCTAGTAATTACTGGGTAACCAGAGACATGGGATTAGAACAGAACTGTTCTAAACAACTTCTGTTGTGCCAGTTTTCTGACAAAAGGCGCTTTTCTCATAAACTACCTTGGCAACTAACGGTGCTGGATCCATATACCAGCAGGAATCATAGGAAAGCAATGCCACAGGAGTAACTTGTTCTTCCATTAAAACCAACTGGGACTATGGAAAGCTGATCCTGAGCTTTCGCAGTGAGTCAGCACGTGTTATCACGTTAGCAGGGTTCTGATGTACATAAGCATCCACACCATGTTACAGCAGGAGAAACCAGAGCAGGGAGCAAAAAAAGGTAAAGAAATGCAACTCTTCTAGGGACGCTCAGTTCTGCAATAAGAGAAAAAAGAGGATAAGTCACCAAATACAGATAAAAATAAAGTGAAAAATAGAAGGGTGGGAATATTAAAGTGATTAGGAAACAGAATACAAAAGAAATAAACTATAGGAGAGATAAAAGAAGTTAATGGAGCAAAAAGCAAGAAATGAAACAAGCTGAGAGTATATAAACATTAATTACGGAGAATTCACATTCCTTCAGCTCCAGATTTTTGATAGTGATAACATTGACTGATTTAGTTACAGATATTAAAAATTAATTAAGAACTCATAAACTCAGGCAAAACTAACAAATTCCTGCCTATGACTGAACTGGGTTGAGCATATAAAGCCGGTAATCAATTTGGCCATGAAAATTTTCATGGCAAAACACTGGCAAGAATGACTATCTTATGGGTGATTCACAACCTGCTTGACTATCATTCCTCATTTAAATTGATTAACACAAGTACATATCAAAATATCTGCAGCTTGACAAGTGAAACATGCAGTTTTACATAAAGCTTTCAAGTGATTCAGAAAACATGTGTGTTGGCAATAAAGTATGTTTTCCATGCAGAACTACTATTTGCTGTCCTCTAAACCCACAATAGAAATTATGTCAGGCTACACACAGAAAGATGCAGTTCAACAGGCAATTTCTTAAACACATAAAACATACAGTGGATCCAACTTCTACTCTACAAAAGGGGATTTACCTTTGGTTCTGCTTAGGAAAAATAGCAAATGAAGTCTCTCACTAAGATGGGAAACTCTCACAAAGACAAAAAAAAAAAAAAAAAAAAAAAAAAAATTAGGCACCTATTAAACCAAAGGCTTCAGGAGCACAAAGGGGAATGGTTTGCAGTCAGGGGCCAGGTGCACAAGCTCTGGCAGCATCTCTCTCTCCTAGAGAGAGACTGCTGGCCTGACACAGGGCTTCTTAATATGTCCTTAATGAGTTGTCTTCATTACCTACATGCAGAGACCAGAGAAATGAGCACGTGCACACTTCTCACAATTATACCCTCATCTTAACACTCCACTATTAAAAATGTAGGGTAAGCAGATAGTAAGGGAATAGTAGGGCTAGAGGTCCTGCAGGGTGGGCTGTTATGACCATTTCTTTTATTTTTACTCCTTTCTAGTCCATACAGATTATTGGCATTCCACAAAAAGCCTTCCAAAACCATACAGCACAGATTCCCACACATGCAAGTAAACAAAAAATATGAAGAAATAGAGGTCATAAGGAAATTTCAAATCTGAAACACATTTAATTTGCCTAGAAATGTAAACCATTGTGGCAAACAACACAAGAGATTCCTATATGGCTTTTCAAAAAAAAAGAAAAAGAAAAGGTAAGTTTTTAATCACATCTCTCAGGATTAGTGTATCTTCATACAGACAGTATGACTTGAATATATAGTTTTGATACTCAGAGGTTCAGCTACCTAAAAAGCAAGATCAATTTACTGTTTCTGAGCTCTCCATCTGGTCACCACTGAGCAAATCCACTCCTCACTGCTGTAGCCTCAAGAATTTTGTGTCATACTAACCACAATAGCACACTTATGGACACATATATAGTCATTTAGACAGAAAAGCAAACATAGCTGCTCCTTTATTTAAAATTTTGGGCCTGGTTAAGCAAGAATTTACCTTGAGACACTCCATATTTCCTTCTTAAAAAGGAAGGCTTTCTTTCTAATGGAAAATGGGCAAAATTACACACCTAAGTATTTCCAAGGATTCATCTTAGTCTTTTTACTTCTGCAAAATTTGAAGGGGAAAGGAACATTTGGGGAAAAAATTTCAAATTTTGATAACATATGGAAAACTTGCTAAAACACTCCAACCTAAATTGTGAAAAATAAGAAGAATAATTGCATGAGCTCTTAAAACAATATTACTTTAGAACAATTCTATTTATACAAGTGCCCACTCATAAAACAAACAAATATCTTATTTTGGTGAGATATGAATGCTTGAAAAAATGCTTTAGCAGCCCATCCCAACCATTTAGGTCAACTTTTTAATCTCCTTACCAGTAATATCAGTTCTAAAACACATCCACTTTCTTTCTTTTTCTGCCGTGCCCAGCCATTCTCCAGCTCCATCTCCAGCAGTGACTTCTCACTGTGTGAGTGCAGTTGGTGTCCTCCTGGCAGGTAATTAATTGGCTATGAGGGGTAATGTTCAGAGAGATTGAAAACACCTGAGTGGGAGGAACAGCTGTGGGGTTGATGGCAGAAGAGACACTTCTGCTCTCCCCACACAAGGTTCAAATGACAAAGTCATAGGAGCTCTGCACTACCTTGGAAATTTAAAATTCTTATGTGAGGCAGAACTTAATGTCTCATGGTGCTCTCTCACCTTGTTAGCAGGGAGCCTCTTAGCTGAGGACTGCATCTGCTCTCTGTTGAAGGAGGGAGGGGAGAACAAAAAGGGTCTTGGCAGGAGGACACTCCTCTTCCACTTTTCTTCCCACTTTACTCTTTTGAATTGTGATCTATCTCTTGGGTGAAAAAATGCTACTGAGGGACTGAGGCAAATAATTTCAATGTGTTCAGGAGATAAGAGGAAATTTAAAACCTCAATTATAAGAACCATACTGGAAAATATAAAAGAAAAAATTGGTCTCTGTTTTGGAAAAATGCACAGTCAACCCCTCCTGACCTCAGTAGCCTAACATTATACTCAATACTTGTGTCTCTGCTTTTTCAAGTTCATTCTGTTTATTTTGAGAAGTTCACAACAGAAACCACATTCAGTTCTCTTGCATGTGGCTCAGATACAATGTGCATTATCTCAATACAGGTGCTACAGGTAACCTGGAAAATTGAAATAATCCCAGTGATGAAGGAACTGATACTGGCTCATGATGCTGATTAAAAAATTCTGATAATCTATTTCTGTCCTCTCACAAATTAAAACTAGAAAATAATCCAAATACAATGCAAAAAGATCTAATTAAATTAAGGTGAACAGACATCTATATTTTATTTTAATGTATTAATTTAATAAATACCACTTACAGGTATTTTTCTGCATTGTTTTGTCACATCAGTACCATGCTTTATAAATTTAAATTACCTGCAAAGATGAGGATTTTAAAAAGCGATAAGATATGACTAGAAGCCAAAACTAACTGTCAATCTCATACTAAATATAATCTTAGAATACCAGGAACAATTTTATTTCTTACTATTGCCTTTATTCCACCTTGAATAGTTAGATTTTCACTCTCTGAAGCTAAATATGCATCTAAGAAACCTGTATTACTGCCCAGCTTCAGTAAAAACAATCAAAGACATTCCATGATTCTTTGTCTCATTCTATGTTAAAGTGCCATAAGTACTTTAATCATCCTTATAAAAAAAGGAAAATCAGACATTCTGATTGACTATTTAATTTCTTACTATTCTGTATTTCTTCGCTCTGTATTTCTTTGCACTAATGATTTACACATAAAGTATTTTTTTTTCTGTGTTTTTAAACTACGCAAGGTAAGGAGACTTGGAGAAACAGATGGATTTAGCACTTGTAAGTGATCAGTATATTCTCTTCATTCTATGTCCTTGCATATGGACAAGAAACAAGCTCACTGGCTATTTTAACATGAAGCTGATAATATACAAAGACTTCCAGAGAAACAGATGGATAAAAGGTTTAGTGAGGAAATATTTAATCAGAAGAGATTTGGCAAATTAATCTGTAAATGAATCCTTGCATGTGTGCTCTTTTCATTACAGAGAAGCAATATCCCTGCTGCCAATCATTTCCCAGAATTTTTAGTGCCAAAGTGCACCTTACCCCACATTGTCCCACCAGACTTTATTGGTTTAGCAAGATCCTTCTAGACTTACAGGACAGATAATACAGCCTTTTACATTAAAACAAAACCAAACCACCAAATTTCCCATTTTGACTCCCCTGAGGATTCCTGAGAAAGATTCTGCTTCTGGAGGTTGTTGATTGGAAAAATCCAGAGGTTACCTAGTAAGGGAGTTGGAGTGTGACTTTGATGTACCAGTCATGAATGATTTGGGGGCATGTGTCTTACCTTACAAGTCAGTGTAGTGAGCAAGGAAAAAGAATAAATGTCAGCTTTTAACTGGCTGTATTGTTTTCCAAAAATAACCCCACCAGACTGGTTTTTTCAAACCAGTTCTATAATGGCCTAAATTCACATCATAACAATACCTCACAAGCCCTCACCATAATGTTAGCTTTTGAGTATTTATAGCTCCACTCTATATCCCATGAAAAGTATGCAGGACCTTAATACTCTGGCGAGCAGAGATCACAGGGTCGGGAAACTCTATAGTCGCTTTGCTATAGTGCAGTGGCTTCAACGAAGAATAAAACACAAGCCTTAAAAAAACAAATAATCCACTGTGTGGAACATCTTAATCTGTTTCAGAAGAATTATTTAACCAAGAGGTAATGATTTCACATTGGTGATTCTTTTTTCTCATCAGTTTCCAGGCATAATTATAATTGATATGTAATTCTGAATAGAAATCTAGGATGAAATGACTCCTTGAAACTCTAGACAAGTTTTCTTTCCAGCCCTTCCTGAGTTTATAAAATGGAACAGGTGTTACAGTAACTGGACTTGTTCCTTTCCCCTTGAGGTAACTCTGTGCCACAAAGAAATCGAGAAGCTCTTGCGTGCATTTCTCCAAGCATATTAAAGAAAGCTTTACTGTGAAAATATTGATGGAAGTAATAACACTCATTTACTGCCATTTACCACAGCTGCCTTCCATCCACTTCACACTGAAACATAATTATGCCTGTGACATCTCTTCAGGGAAACCTCCACTCACCATAGCAATAGCATTAAAATAACAAATAAATTTGGGGAAGGTACAACATAACTATTCCAAGACAAGTAAGAATGGTGGTTCTGTCTAAATTGCTCCATTGTGACAGCAGCATTTCATCATTTGTGTGTACTAAATGAAAAAAATATTTTCATATTAGAAATCCAGTTTAAAGAGATCTCTAAGGGGTTAAGTAAAAAAAATTATATCCTTTCTCAGTCTTCCAAATCTTTAGGACGGATGCTTCTTTTGCCTCCAATGAATCTAATGTAAAATCCTGTTGGGATTTGTTTACATGGCTATAAAATTTAGTATGTTGTACACTCCAAGCCTGGTACGACTTCAAATAAACAGTACAGTTGCTGTACTTTCCCACCCAAATATTATACCTTATCTCTAATACAAATGTAAATGCATGTTCATAGTGAAGAAGAACATCTACCATCTACGTGTGCTCCTGGCACACAAAGATGACCAGAGACATAGTAATTTTGCTGCCAGTTTATTCTCATGCTCTTCAGAGCAAGGGAAATGTGCAGATCCTCATCTGGTATGATCTGAATTTTCAAAGGTATAGGTGTGACTATTAAATGTATTGATATCAGCCTCTATTCCTGTCCCTTTAAAATCCTTAATATAGCTTTTT
>VZTN01012043.1:2539-61070 GCA_013400515.1 Erpornis zantholeuca
CTTCTTGTGGTTTTTTTTCCTTTCTTCGGCTTTCCTTCCTCCTCCTCCACTTTCATGTGATGCTAAGCCACAGATTCTCCAGGCAGTTTCCCAAATAATTTATGCTTAAGATGGATTCCAAGGAGCAGACTTCCAGCCCAGGGTTTTAGCTTTCCATCTCTAAGAGTATCAGCAGCTCAGTAGCTAAACCTTTGTGCACAGCACTAAGTATTTGCCTGTACTATTATTAAAACTGAGGGGTTTCATGAGATTTTGGTTGTTTGATTTAATTCAAGAACTGCTACTGCTCCAAAGCTGTTTGCTCCAGTAGCAAAAGCTTCAGGACAGCTCTGTACCCAGTAATACATACAAGTTATTGAGTGTAACCACTCAATGATTTTTAGGTTCATGGCCTTGAGCAATATTTTCACATTTACTTTTTCTGAACCACAAAAAAATGGGATAATTTACTGTCTTGTTTCAAGGTCAAAGGACATTGTCAGCCTAAAATAAGGCCTTAAAAGGCACATTTTTCTTCCCAGTGAACAGAAAAAACTGTGTTGAAAACTCCTCATATTAAATGGAAAAGATAACCTATGTTACTGATGGATTTTTTTTTCCCAATCTTTGTCTTATCTCTACTGGAGGAAAGTTTTCAGTAATACACTTGCTATATTTTGGTCTTTCATACAACAATAAATGAAAAAATCTTCTAACAAACTGGACTTGTATTATCTATTTTGATACTGATATTACTTTCAGTTTGTAAGTTACAACATTGTGAAAGCCTGTAACAAAAGAAGGTAGTCATAATTTTGACGAGGATTTTATAAAAGGTTAATAAACAACCATCTTTTGTACTTGCATCTTTTGTCTCAATGCTCAGAGCACGTAACATAAATTAAAACTTTTTTGAATCCTGCACAAATAGCCCAATATTGTGTCAACTTTAATACTTACACAATCAGAGTTAAAGGGACTGAAGTGCACACTAAAACTGTGGGTCTCCTTTTCTTTATGGTCACCCTGGTGTTCTACTTTTAGATATCTAGTCTGGTCTGAAGCCACTTTCTGAAGCAGGATTAAGTGCATCTGCTAGATTGCAGCATAATAATGGTGCTTTCTAATATAAAACTAATAGAAGAGCAGCTTCTGGATATTCAGTAAAGGGGGCTTTATTAATGAAGTCACATGTGCCCATTGCAAGGAAAACTGGGACTCCAGTGAATGGCCAGAGCATCCCAGTTGCTGATTTGTTGGTTTTGGTTTTTTGTAGTCAAATTCCCGTAGAACATGAAATATTGATGAAAAAACAGCATGCAGAGTATGTTGCCTGTATCTGCAGTATATGGATTGGTGCTTGCCTTATCATGAGACATGACTAATAGGAGGTATACAAGAAATTAATATAACTCAACGGTGCTTGCCAACCAAAATCTCCCAGTCTTTGCCTAAATACTCATTTTGCTCATTCTAAGCACATTTACAACCTTTTGCAATTTACCATCATATTTCAATATTTGGTATGTTATTTTGCCCAAGTAAAATGGCCAAATCCAGGAAAATCAAAACAAATCCCAGCATCTGAGTGGATGGAATGACATCTGGTAAAGAATTAGTGAAGTGACTGTAATCTCTTTCTCAATCTCATTTCTGTCTTCAGGCCATCCTAATCATAAAGCTTTGCAGCCTCAACATGAAACATACCAAAACTTGATGTCCAAAAGAAAGGCTCTAGGACTGAGAGGAAACAGGAGCCAGTGACATCTGTTTCAGGAACGCTTTCAGGTTGGAAACATACTTGTTTTTTTCCAACCATAACAAGTGCTCTGAGGAGATTATCTCTTCTAATAAACTTTGCGTAACACTTCAGCGTCCTTTCCATTGTAGATCTCAAAATCCATTGCTAAACAGTGGGCAATAAAATTCACATTTCTGAAGGGAACACTTCTGTAGAGAGACTCACTAATGAACACTGAGTCTGTGTTTGATCTCAAACAGGAATCACAGGAGACACCTACCTGCTCATCTTGAAGCCAGTTTTGCAACTGATGTTAGCAGGACTAGGGTTTCACCCTAGTCACAGTCTGATGCCTCTGCCATTTCCCTGGTAGGGTTAATAATTCCAAAAAACTCCCGTATCCAGGTAAAGCTATTTTGCTAATTTTGCCTCCAGAAGTCTGTCACCATGATAGCAGTAAGCTATACAGGGGGGATAATTAAGTGGTTGCAACAGAATGAACAGTTCTTGGATAAATTTTCCCTTTCATGTTGGCTATGGTTAACAATCATATACATCAAACAGAAGTAGGCATCATCTAGGCCCTATTTCCAGGCAAAGAGAGGCCTGACAGACAAAACACATCTGTTTCAGAGCAAATTTCTTTATTTTGTACATCTGCTCAGTTCACTTCATTTGGTGTTAACTTTGCTTCACAAGAATCTTTACTAATGAAATAGTTGTTAAAAAATAATAATTTGCATGATTGACTACTGTTCTCTGTATTTCTGCCTTTCCTGGATCTCTGTCAGAGTGCAGATGCTGGGAATAAGTCAATCACTCTGATGTCTAAGGATTTTTAGCTCTCTATATATATTGTAGATTTTTAATATATAGCTTTATAGTTTCTAACATTTTCTACACTTTAGAGTAATATATTATCCTTTCTCACACATTATGCCACCTTCTTGAAATTCTGTTCTGTTAATTATTTTCAAGAAAAGAATTTCTAACAAGAACACCCTGTTTTGCACCAGCACCCTGGAGATATAACAAAATATACGGCTAAGAACCTTTGGAGAGAAATAAATTAAATTCGTGCTATAAAAATATAATCTGATATGGAAATGGGTGTATTTTCCTGACAGCAGCTAGTTCAGTTTTTCCCCACCAAGGAAGGACTTAGAATTACTATTTAGTCAATACAGGGTTGAGAGAGAAGATGTTTTTTCTGGTCCAAGGGAAATAAATGATGAAGGTGTCTAGATGTATCATTACATTAATACATAGCAATCATTAATACATGAAAATCTACAGGGAAGCCACAGGCAGTTGCTTCACTCAGTGCCTCCCTTTCTCCCAGTGCCAAGTGTAATTACAGATAGCAGCAACATGTTGACAATAAACTTAGAAGAAGAAAGGGAAGTGGTGGGAATAGAAATGCAGTGTCATACAGCCAAAAAAAAAACCCCAAAGCCACAGGAGGAACACCTGAAAATGCAGTGAGCTTCTCTCTGCAAAGACAGACCCATAGCAGCAGTATGTTATCCCCACTGCAGTTAAACAGATGGCTGCAAAGGCTGTAACGGTACAAAGATCACAGAATATCCTGCAAAGCCATAGAAGGAAGGAAACCAGTAGCATTGCTTAATACTCTGCTTATTTTACAGTCAAGTGGATTGCCAAGCAACTAAGCTGTAACAAGCTCCATATTTAGGGGAAGAAATGTTTGTCTTCTGTCTGTCCCTGCTTGCAAATGGCAAGTGGAGGGCATTTCTAAGCCAGATAATTCAAGTACAGCATGTTCCACGAGCCCTGAGCTTGTGATGCTGAGCAGCCAGTGTTAATCATGAAACAGTTGACACACATGCTTTGCCAGTCCTGTCACTTTGACTTTCACTCTCTGCTGTTCAAAACAAAACACAAACAGAAGACCCCCAAAACCCTGCAGTTACTCAGGAATCTCAGATTCCTGAGTATTCTGACATGCACACACTGAAGACATTTACCCAAGGGAATCATCTTGGAAACACAATGCTCAAGTCTGAAGAAAGATGTGATTAGGCCAAATGGCAGAAAACTCAAAATGATAACACTTCAAGTCCAGTCCCTTTCCCAAGGCATCCTGCTGCTAAGAAGGACCATGCAGGAACAGAACAAGCCCAGGACATTCACATATGCAGGATGAAATAACCCCAGCCTGGCTGATTGACACCCACATTATTTCAAGGACAAATGTAGTTGGTTAAACTCAGCGCCCCCAGCCCACGGGAGAAGGCAATTATCTGATTGGTGGCTTTTCAGGAAGCACCCGACTACCTTTATTCAGAAGACATATCTTATTCCCTGAATCAGCTCTCTCAAATCCAGGATCCTGCCTAATGGTGACAGAATAACATTTAAGGTGTGATGAAAACCTATAAACTAGGGGTACAAATAGTACCTCAAACAAGGTATTTTACATGGTATCTTACCAAGATATATTACATTAATGCCCAGCTGAAATATTAAGGAATGAAAAAGAACTGCTAAAATCCAATAATTTAAAATAATCAGCCAATTTTGAAACGGATTCTTCTTGTAATTTGCTGTTTTACTTCAAATAATTGGATCAAATTAATGATAAAAGCACTGTTTTCCTGTAATCTTTAATTATACTAAGAATCAAAGTAGGATTCAGCAATGAAAATATCCACTGGCTGATCAGAACTAAATTTGATTGGAATATGACTAAAATGTCTTTGCTTGGGAAATTACTGCATCTAAAGCCACTGTTCTCAGTTCCAAATTATGTTACACAGCCTTGACTCAGTTCCTCTCTTTATATACTAACAACGAAAACTGACAATAAAAACCCACAAACCCATAACTGAGAACAAGCCTTTTCCCTGAAAGAGGATGTAAGCGTTTCTTTTTTACATACTAGCTATAAAAACCCCCCATTGTATGTATGTGTAAAATGTTTACAACATACAATATTAGCACATACATGTGCTTCTATTCTTTTAGCCAGTAACTGCTACAATAACAAGTAGAGAACACAAAACTAGGGGTATAAATAACTACAACATAAAATTCTGCCATTGCTTTAAGCATGTGCTGCTTTGCAGGAATGGCAGGTACCTTCCAGTCACCACAGGCACTTGCTGCTAACCAACTTTTAAATCTTGTTCGAAGCAGATTAAATTAGTGACTGGAATTGGAAGCAACTTTGTGTTGTGCAGAGTTGTATTGCAGTGAAAGTGCTTCCAGCTGTGAAGCTGTAGCTGAAGAACAAAATTTTCTTCCTTACCCATTAAAGATGGCTGTTGCCAGTCTACTTGGAGATCAGAAAATCCCACTTAACAGAAAACCTAACTACCTAACAGGACTTGTTGAAAACTCACTCAAAATGAGGTGCTTAACAAAGTGACTCACCAATTTCCTAGAAAAATGTCATGAACTCTAAGTGCACAAACCAAAGTGGCCATAGCATGGAGCCTGAAGACCAGTCAGATGTGTTTGTAGTAGACAAAATTAGTAACTCTGGTGTCTAAGATACATTGTGCATCAGATTGAGCCTGATCAGCCCAATCACATGCAGTGCTGGGAGTCAGTCATGAGCAACAAATAAATGAGTGACAGGTATGAGACAAAAATATGATAGACTGCTCCATGCCAAATAACTCAAGGCCATCGATAACAGTAACTGTTTTTTCTACATGTCTGTTTGCTTCCCACTACAGAGAGGACAGGCTTGTTTTGGTCTCATCTTTCTTACCACTTCAGGGACTGTATCAAAAAAGATTTAAGCCTTTTAGCTTCAGAAGATATTTATATCTACTTTCAAAATACTCAATGCCCATCTGTTAATCCAAAATACATACTAGCTTCTGGCCACCTATACTTTGGGCACTTTGACTCATTCATACCAAACACCTAGCTAAGCCCTCTCTGTAGCAAATTATGCTCTTTAAACCAGATCTGTCCACCAGAAACTGATAAAGTTATTTTTATAGATTTACTGAATTAATTTAGCGCACTCTTTTATGCTCAGGTAACCTCTCTGGCATGCTGTATGGGCTGTAATATAAAGGAGAGCATTGTGTTTTGTACAGCTGAGGACTGTAAAGACTAAACGCCCTGGAAGAACTTGAAACACCATCAGTTGGAAGTGATGACACAGCACATGAAACATGGAGTGTTTGGTCATTTTCTCCACTGTCATCTTTAGAGTTCTAAAAAATAGGGAGGAAAATTGAGTCAGCTCTTCAGCAAGTTTGTAATACACATTCTGAAAATAAGAGATTTTTCAGAGTAAATTTTTTCTATGCAGTAGGGAAATCTCTGTGGGGCCATACTGGTGATGCTGAATGGGTGAATAAGCCTATGCTCAGAAATCCAAGCTCTGAATAAAAATCCCAGTGCTGCAGCTGGAAGCTGCAGGAGATCTTGCAATAAGAAGAGACTTTCAGCTATCCTCCCTGAACTACAAGGTGCTAGATCTAAAGGAAGCAATGGACTGAAAGGGATCTTACCACAGGTGGAGCTCAGAGGAGGGGAAGCATCTCTACGTAGGGCATAAATGCATCTCATTTGTTCATCAGAGAAAGGAAAAAAATGGAAATACCTCATTTTCACAGGAGCTGAAAATAGCATGGCAGCCCACGGGAAGCCACAGCTGGTACTCAGGCTTATTGGTACCATCAAGGCTGAACAGCCAATACGATTAGGAGCAAGCCAGGCTCACACAAAACAGCATCAGGCCATTCCTCCTGTCCCTGGCTCCCACCTGGCCCCAGTTCTGCTCCTTCCTCCTCACTACGCTGTCAGTGCAGCTTCCAACGCAGGCTGGGTGACATGGGAGCAAGATCACAGCCTGGGCTCCTGCCCGTTTTTTTACAGCACAGACTGCTTCCCGTATTGAAGAGGGAACCATCTGGGAAGAAGAGCAAATGCTCAGCCACTTAATTGGTACTTTCAGTAAAACAGACCACAGTCAGGATTGACAGACCTAGAGAAAAGAAGGCATCAGCCATCATCAGGGAAGGAAAACAGAGCCTGCTCCCACTCCAGACTCTGAAAGATTCGAAAATAAAGTAAGAGCTGTGTCAGCCCCTCCAAACCTGGATCATCCCAGTCACTGCAGATTCTAGCACCACCCCAGTCCTAGAGACACTGCCCCATCTTCCCACCCCAAGCAGGAGTAGGGCTCTATGGATATGATGAATTCCTGTTCCTATGGCAGTCAAGAAGAGTGTGATATCATTTAGTAAGGCAAATCATCTGCCACCCACCTTCTCATCTAGATACTGGAATAAAGGGAGACTTATGTCTTGTTTTTAATTTCTAAAATGGCTTAATTTACTAGAATAGCATCTCCAGCATTTTCACCCATTTTAATTTACACTTTAAGGATGTCTTTTGGTTTCTTCATGGGAATGGCAGCACTCTTTAAAGAAGGATGCAGGATTAAGAAATCCACTATCAAACCTGTTCATATCTACATACCCCTCCCCCCCCCCCTTTCTCCCATCCTCCCCCCTCTCTTACACATATACGGTACACCTACCTATTTGGCATATGAGATTTTAGCTCTTACACTTGCCAAATCACCCACAATTTGAGAATTTACTATTCCAGGATCTTCCATGTTGCAGGCCTCTTTCTCTCTTCTAGCCCATCACACCTCAATTTTCTTGTTGTTCAAGAAGGAAGTATCTCATGGTCAAAACCCTCCTTGATATGCTATCCCCAAAGAAAAGGTGACCAGCTGCAAATGACCAACACATAAAACTCAATTGCAGTGCAGCAATTGCTGTTCTTGATTTTTTTTTTGCACATTAGCATCCTACTATAGCTGGTGTGAAATCATTTGCAAAGATAAAACTTGAGTCCATGAAGACTGTGTTTTACCTTGGACTCATTTATAAGGCTCTGGAAAATGCAACTTAATGAAGAACAAAGGAAGTTACCTCTACTCTTGCTCATAGCCAGCTCTCTATTCTTCTTGCAAAGAATGAAAGCAAATGAAATGTTGGAAAATAAGGTGACTTTTATAATGTTTAAAATATTTCTCCACAGAATCACAGAATCATTTAGGTTGGAAAAGACCTCCAAGATCATCGAGTCCAACCTTTGACTGATCACCACCTTGGCAACTAAACCATGACACTGAGTGCCATATCCAGTAATTTCTTGAACCCCTCCAGGCATGGTGACTCCACCATCTCCATGGGCAGCTCATTCCAATGCTTTCCATGAAGAAATTCTTCTAGATGTTGAGTTTTCACCTCCCCTGACCCAGCTCGAGACCATTTCCTCTTATCCTGTCGCTGGTTGCCTGGGAGAAGAGGCCAAAGAACCTGGCTACAACCTCCATTCAGGGAGGTGTATAGTGATAAGGTCTCCCCTAAGCCTCCTTTTCTCCAAGCTAAACAACCCCAACTCCCTCAGTTGTTCCTCATGTGACTTTTGTTCTCAACTTTCCACCAGCTTCACTGTCCTTCTCTGGACAAGCTCCAGCACCTCAATGTCTTTTTTCGAGTGGACCAGAACTGGACACAGGGTGCAGCCTCACCAGTGCTGAGTACAGAGGGAAAAAGAATGCACCTGACATGTACTTGTACTACCATGATTATCTCATTCACCAGTCTTTTACAGATTAATGTCTTAGATTACTGTTTAGAAGTTTATTTTGGTTAGATTTCATTCTGGCTATAACCACCAATAACTTTAGCTATTATTTGACTGGCTACCATAACTTTCTGCTTCAAAATTATTTAATCAGACCAATTTTGTGAGTTTGGATGCTAGGAAGCAAAAGGACAGCCAGACAACTGCAATTCAGTTTTAGAATTTAACTGTTGAAATAGCTGTGCATCTCTTCCTTTGAAAGGTGTTTTCAGACTGAACTTCAGAAATAAAGACAGATTTTCACCAATTTAAAAAAAAAAAACAACCAACCAACCAACCAACAAAAAAAATCCCTAGAAAACAACTGGCTACATCCAGCAGATGATTTTTGGAGATTAAATTCTAGTTTCTGAAAGCCAGCTTGGCAGTATGATCTTCCCTGAGCTGTACACAAGGCAGCAAGCACCTCAGTCAGCCGCAATGCAGGTTTCCCCATGGCACCTCTGATACACATCCACTCCTGTTGTGTCAGGACGTCTGAAATGCTTCTGGAAATGAAAGGATAGTCCACTTTTCCTATTTATGTAAACTTTTGTCATACCTATACATAAAAATAACAAGGCTTATTGCCTGCCATGGTACTGAACTCCCTGGCAAGAAGCTGGAAGACCACAGGTTCTCATCAGCAATGATATGCTATCTAGTGAGACAGCTTCAGGCTTTCCTTCTCTGGGAAAAAAAAAAAAAAAAGCTTTAATTTCACTCAACTAGTCTGTTAAAAACAAGGCAGGTGTAGTTTTAACTAACAACAGCTGTCAAAGTAAAATAAATAAATAAATAAATATACACGCACAGTACATACATAAACAAAAACTGGCAGATTTTTTTTAACTCCTTTGTCCATAGTTAGATTGTTCAATGACATAACGACACTTCTTTCTTCCTCGTGTAAACCAAACCACGTCAGAAGTACATACATAGCAGTGACCTAGGGGAGAACAACTGAAATGCAGACACCCATCTTTGCTGCCAGCCTGCAGACAGCAGCTGCTGCCCGCAGCCTCATTCGACAGCGACGGCGGCTGCTCTGACGTTCCACATTAGAGAGTCATACCGCTTTGTTCCCTCAGGGGAGCCTCTCTGTTTAAGGGGATGCTATTAAGGATGGCAAGTCCAAACATGAGCACTTTTTTTTGTCTTTTCATATAATTCTGTGTGAGTATTTATCTGTATTTTATGGAAGAATTAATTGAATATCACTATAGACGCACAAACAAGACACAACCTAAATAAATTCCAGGCACGTAGTTCACCAAACTGCTGCAGTACAGAGCACTGGTTTGAAATCTACAGCTTCATTAAATCTACAGCTTCATTCCTCTCTGACAGGCAGCCAAGCCCCACAGAGACTCTTAAGTCATTAGCATACATGCAATGCCCCAGAGCAACCAAACGAACGTCTCTCTGCATCCAGACTGGTCACTGTGATGCACAATGCCCACAGCAGTGCCACCTCCATGGTGTGGAGGTGTAGCCTAAAACAGCGAGAACCCCAGCTGGGAAAATATGCATACCTATTAAAGTAAGTTTAGAAAAGGTGCTGTGTAAAGACCTTTGAATGACCATTCTCTGTGGGACCCCCCTGCTGTGACAGACCACTAGCGCTTTATCCTGAGCAGGCGACTTAATCTCTTTGTTATCGTAGCCATTGTATCCCTATGGGCTGGGGCAACACTCCCTAGTCCCACTACGATGCAGTAACTGCAAATGATACTAAAGATGATGCAGTAATGTCTTATTTAACACACTTGAGAAATCCTTCATCCCACTGCTATCTCCTTGTGCTATCAGAACATTCCAAAGTCTCAGAAAGATATCTCTACCTGCAGTGGGGCAGGGTCAGCAGTTTGTACTGGCACAGAACTGCTCTTCTGTCCTGCGACCAAGGACACTGTATCCTCCCGTGCAATGTTCATGTGTCAGGCTTCTCACACTTGGGTGGATTCCTGGAAGAACTTCCACTCTTGACTGTGACACTTAAAGTTCAGATCTTGCTGCTTTTTATCCGGCTGCTCACTTCCATCATTTGGAGCTTTTCTCCACCCAGCCACACAGGCAGCCTGATTATCACCCTCTTCGCTCTGTACAGCTTATCTGGAGTTATCACTGCAGACTGTGCAAGCAGCAGAGGATGCAGAGAATAGCCAGGCTGATAGATGTTCCAGAGTCAGAGGAACGCTTTCTTTCCCCAGCTCATTTAACCCTTAGCAGACCTTTGCCTCCACCCACTGCCTATAAAGCAGTTGGACTGCTTGGGCACATCCTTGTGGATGACAAAGCACATGGGATCTTCACACAAAATTTGCCATGTTTATTTGCCAGCTAATTTGACATTTCTCAACTTCTGTATTCTCTTTGATAACCTAAACAGCCTGAGAGTATTTTATTAGCAGATGGTTTGAATGACTCATGATTACCTACCCTGATGAAAATACAGCAGCACTATTCACTGTTCCCACTGCAACAGCCCTAGATACCTTACTAATGACAGTAATGAATGCCGCTGACAGGAAAAAAGGTTAGTGGTGCCAATATTTTCCACATTCAGCACTTTTAGTAAATGTTAAGTATATTTTTTAGCACCTTTCCGTATTCCTAATCAGGATAATTTTCTTTTGTGACCAGCACTAGTTTCATTGTGCTAAGTCAGTTCAAAATCGGTGTGAATGGCTAGGTATCTGTAAGCCAGTGATTTATGCAGTTGAGGTTCTGCCTGGGATGGTTTCTTACAGTAGTTTTTCCTTTTCTTGTAGCAGAGGTCTTACAACTGAACTCTGCTGCCATTTTCTGACCTCCCTGAAGTTGTAATAGATGCCCTTCCCCTCAGAATTTGCTTTCTAATGGTGTCCTCATCATACAATTCATTACTTCATTGTAAAAAAATGCAGCTAGCATATGAAGTAAAAAAATACCGGGTCTCCTTTTTCTACTCCCATCCAGAAACTTTCAAAACATGTAATTGAGTACATTTTCCTTTTGCTGTGCTGGCACAACCACAACTCATCAACATCAAGACTATATCCTCTTAAAACTTTTTCATGTACTATGATATGGGTAATTCCAACTCAAGAGAGTACATCAGGAAATCCAAATACACAACAGCTTTTCAAGACTAGTTCCTAGTGGTAAAATAAAAGCTGGCATTTGCTGGAGTAATTACATACATGAAATCATATCATCATTGCAAATTGCAAAATCACTGGACTAATGAGTGGCGTGGTAAACAGGAGAGGTTAAGGGAGATGGATAACCTTTCCACTGGCATCTTCAGAACCTCCTCATGACTTTTTAGGCTACAGACCTTTTGCGCACAAGGCACTTTCTTCCAGAGCTCATTCCTGCCCTCTCTCATCCTTCTTCCCTGTTCAGTCAAACCTTTAAAAAAGCTACCTAAGGACTATACAAATATGGAAAGCCCCCAGCATAGCTTTGCATTTTCTCTGACAAGCTCACCGACTTTGGGTCATTTTCACCTTAGGCTCCTGCTGTAGGCTGAAACATGATCTAGCATGTTTTGAGGGTCTGCTCAGCAACTCTCAAAGCATGAATGGAGGAAGACCTTCCCAGCCACTGTTTCTCAAAGGAGGTCAAAAATATCATACTTTAATTCTGTATCACTGCCATGTAGTTTCAGAAGAATTTCCCTTCTCCTGTACTAATCAAAACACCTCAAGATACCATTTCCAAATGAAATTTATAGAGAGCCCTATGAAGGTCTAAAATACTTTCCATCTAATTCTGGGAAGCAATGGCACATTTCTTGGTCTAGGCAGAATACGGGCTCTCTTCACTCTCAGTTTCTAAGCATCTTAAGTTGATCTCTCAGTGTAAGTTTCACCTTGATCGAACACATCAAAGTCAGCCAATTTTTCCACTGATCTCCGCTAGACTCTGCAAGTGTTTCTGTCGTTGTCCAGCTTATTTGCTTAATAAAGCATCTTATCCTTTTCAATAGGGAAGATATTATCATTTTGAAGATCCTTTAATTTCATATTATACACAGCAACCTTCATATGAAAGGGTCTAAACAATGATGTCACATGAAAGTGATTTTCACCAAAAGGAAAAGAAATCCATTAATCTAAAAAACCTGGAATACTCTGTCTCCCTGTATTCCACATGCTTTTCTCATAGCACTTTACAGACCTTTGCCTGGTGCTTCGGGAATCAAGAAGGATATTTTAGCTCAGATGAAAAGAGATTACTTAGGTTGTTCTGTGAATATTTTTTTTTGCTAGGTATACCCATTAATTATCCCCAAATTACATGGAACACTACTGCTTCTACCCCAGCTCAAGTAATATGACAGAATCCTCGCTGTGTGTACTGTACTTCCAATCTGGGTCACACAGCCCAAAGGGACTCTAATAATCTTTCAGGCATCCTTGGTCATAAAGATTTATCCCTATTTCTGGTTCTATAAATTAAACTGGTCAAAGCTGAAGCTTGTTTTGATCTCATACCATTTTGCAAACATGCAGATTGACTGAGCTCGTATCTATCACTGTGTCTAACATGGAGATTGGTCCTGCTTTGAGGAAGGTGCTGGTCCCTTCAAATCTAAATTATTTTATGATTTTTGTCTTAAATCTGAAAGACCTTTTGTCATCTTTGATCAGTCACAGACCCCTCCACTAATTATAGCTCATCCTTTTAGCTATGGCCAGGACCAAACAATTTGACAAGCTGAAGAAAAGGTTACCTATTTCCTTCATGTACCTTCAGATTTTTTCCCTATTCCAGAAGCTGTGCAGACACAGCCAACTGGGAGACTATCACTGTATTCAGTAACTTTACATCAGACCTTGCAATTTCTTACCAATGAGATAGGAAAGGTGATCCAGGGCTGCAACAGACAAACCACCAAAGACTGTCAAATTCATGAGTCATATCTAGCCTGTGAGTGTCTCAGTTCACTTTTTGTTTTTGGAGGAAAAAAGGGCAAGGTGCTCTTAAACTCTCCCAACAGCTGCCTGCTTGTGAACAGCTCAACACAGTGAGTTCAAATGGCCATTGGTGCTGCCTGAGTAGGAGGGCTGAACTTCAAGCCCCTGTCCTCCTGAGCATGCAGTCAAGCCTTTGGAGATTGTATCTCAGGCACCTAACAAACCTAAACAGCCAAAGGAGTTTAGAGAACATGCAGAACCCTCCCTTACCTCAGGTTTGTATTTTTAAAAAATATATTAATTTAGAAAGTAACAATACTAGCATTCAGCAAATCCTCAAAATCTACTCTAGGTGGGATGTGAGACTGTATTTTCTCTCCAAACATCTTGAAGTTTCACTGGTGAATTTGTCAAGTTATTACAGCTCCTGTAATCTCAAACCATTTCATAAGCCAGGTTTATTCTGCCATTTGACACTGGTGTAGCTAAGCCTCTCTTTGACCTGGTTCTGCAATATTTTCAACAGCCCTGACTCTACAGGGAACAACCGAAACCCCAGCAGCTAAATATATTGGTTTAAAGCTACAACTTCTGGTACTTTCTGTAAGCTCTCTTTGACATACTGTTGCCTGAGAAACCAGTGTAACATCATTGAGGAACTGTGGCTGTACATACTGCTCTCAGCCTTCTAGGATGACAGTGGGGTACTTATGCTCAAAAAAAGGATTGTTTTGGTCACAAACAATGGTTCTGTGGAGCCCAGTCTCACCAAGGCTGCTATCCCACCCTTTCTTGTGCTGCTGCTTATCTAACCACCCCATGAATCACTCTGGAAAGCCAACATGCTCAAAACCAACTACCTGTGGAAGTGGTCACGTTTTGGTTGGTTCTCCCACAGCTAGGATGAGTACCAGTGCTGGGAACAGAGGAGGCAGGCACAGCACCTGGGATGGCAGCAACCATGCCAATCAGATTGTTCTTCATCTCCATATTTGATGCTAAGATCTCCCATTTCTCTACTGCTCCCTGCTGCTGTTTTGCAGAGGTTTATAAGACTACTTCTCTGATGCCATAAAATCAATTATCTTGGTGTAACCTTTCCCCTTTATTGCATTTTGGCTGGAAAAAAGTCTGGGGAAAAGAAGTGCCTAGGAACAAAAGTACTTCCTGAACAGACGGAGCAGAAGACAGTACAGTGAGCCTGGGACAAGCAAAGCTTTTCCTGGCACACTTACATGGGCAAGATTTCCCATTCCCCACAGCAGTCCTCAGCCTCCCCACAGAGAGCAGCCTTCCAGAATTAACCCTGCAGCAGAGGAAAGCTTCACTTGCCCTTTGGTTTTGTATTTCTCTGGCTCATTGGTCAGCTTTTCTTTGTTTCCAAGTCCTTCTGCTTTCCAGAGTGCAGCTGCTGATCTACCAGACAGGAACCACCAAGAGTGTCTCCCAGATAGCCCAGGCTGGAAGAGCATTTCCCAGACAACCTCCCCTCACCGTTTAGTACTGCTGCTAGGTAAAAATGCCCCAGCATGAAGAAATGCAGTGGTACTGAGAACATCACCTAGGGCTTTCAGCACACCTCTGGGTCCTTGTAACAGCACTGGGGCAAGCGCCATGGACGTATGTGCGATTCTCTCCCTCGCAGCTTCCTACTGAGTTTCTCCGGGTAGCTGAAGCACACATGGTGCATATTCTCACACATGCATGTATGGCTGTCTGAGCCTCTTTAGTTTAGAGCCTATGCAGGCTATACTGTCCCATTCCTTACCAATACACAGTCAGATGTGATGGAGCTGCATTCCCCTGACCTCTCTCAGCACTGGTAAGCCCCACCAACTGCGGCTGCTCTCACAGTTCAGTTTAATTTGTGCCTCTGTTGTCTTTCCTATAGGCCTGCAACTAACTTCCTAGTTATACCAGGGATGCTTGCTGGTTATTTCTGTCAGGCTCTTCTCCCTGAGATCAAGGTGTTCTACTTGTGGCGACCACCGTGTCACTTGTTCAGAGGTCCACCACTTCTCTGCTTTGGTGCAGCACTGCTATACCATTTCATCTTCATTTCATTTTTATCAAACCAGATTACCTCCTACAGAATGTAAAATGATTATGGAGAGCAGACAAATCTGTCAGGTCAGCAGGAATGGTGGCAAAGCATGGAAAGCTGCCCCCCTTGCACACAACCCCCTGACACTGCCCCAGCAGTGCATCTGACAGTGGATCAACACAAAAGCACTGAAGATGAAGTGTCCCTGGCACTTATGTTTCCTGTGGGGATTAAAAAAAACATGTGACCAATGGAAAATACTGACTATGACCTTATGGCAACTACCCTACCCTCCCACAGTGCCCAGACTTGGGCAGACACTTGCACAGACACTTCTTGGGGTTTTTGCTTTGCACACTCTACCCTTGCTCATCATGCACTGGGTGTGTCAGCAGCTGTTTGTGCATCACCAGCTGCCTTATCCCCCTTTATGAGCTATTGTCAGAGGCTGTTTGTCTTTCCCCGCATCCAGGAGGTGATAAGCAGATGCCTGTTTCTACAAAGGCCCTCAGACTATCTTTTACTTCCCTTCTGACTGCTGCTAAAAACAAAAAGAAATAAACAGGATTGCCGAATGAGAGTTGTTCTGACATTTAAAATATTTTGATACTGAGTGAGACTAAAGGTTCTGAACCAGTATTTGCTTCTGATCATTTTTCTTGGCTTTTTAATCAGAGAAAAGAGAAATAAAATCCTACATACTAAGTGTAAACAGCAGGATTAAAAAAACTGTAATCTGCTCATTTCACGGTTTTCGGACAGCAGCAGCAGCAGCAGCAGCAGCAATGGCTTCTCTCATACTTCCAGGGTCCAAATAATGCCGAATCTTTTTAAAATTTCTAGCCAGACAGAAACATTAACAATTAGTAGCACTGTTATCATTTGACAGCCTGGAAATATTAAGAAGACAAGAGGAGAGGGAAGACCAAAAACCTCTTAGCATTTTGACTGAAGTAATTTTGATACTATTTTCTTTGTTTGAAAGCAAAGCCACTGTTCCTCCAGCAGTGGTGTGGGCAGGGCTGGTTACGCAAGCACTGACCTTCACAGGCAGGTGAGCGGAGCAGCACCAGTGACCCTGCTCTCCTCCCACTTGCTGGCACCCGGCAGCAGGCAGCGGGACAGCCTGTCCAACCTGAAGAGGAGCTCCTGGGTGGGAGGTTCACACCTGAGCAGAGGCACAGGGGAGCTGGCCACCACACCACCTTCTTCTGCATCTGGCCAGAGAGTTCAGGCAGAGACTAGCCATAGCCTCTGCTCGAAAGGATGGCAACGAGTCATGTTCTCTTTAATCCCCTTTCTAAAAGCAAGAAATGTTTCTAGACCCTTCTGGGAAACAGATAGTGGCTGTTATGGAAGCTCCCTTCACCCTTTTCTAAATTGTGGGAACCATGGAAACAAAAGCAGCCACAGCTGCTGGTGCAGAACCCCATGACTTTAGCCAATACACCTCCTAGACCACGAAAATGAACACAACTGAACAATCTGACTCTGAGTGTGCACTATGGCTTTCTGCAAGAGGGCAGGTAGGGCACTGATTTTATCTCAGAGTCTGTTCAGTGCATTTTGCAGAAGAGAGGTTGAGGGTCACAGATCTGGCAGGGCAGAAATAGATGCAGCTATAACATTTGGCATCTCTGTTTATGCTCTGATGACCCAGAGCTGCAGACATGTTTACAACTGTGCATAAAAAATGCATCCCTAAACAAAAGAAATCTAAAGCCAAATTTTGTTTTTATGCTGCCTGACCTTGACTGGGTGTTGTGGCAGAGGAGAGAGAGAGCTGCCAGAGCCAGGTGACAGGACCAATTAACCCTTTGGGAGCAAGGGATTTGACAGCCAGGAAGGCATAACTATGAGGTATCCCAATGCTCTTACCACTTCCTAGGAAGAGACGAGCTGCAGAACGGGTCCCAGCCTAGCAGTGTGAAGACATTATACCACGGATGTGACACTGTTCTACAAAAGCCATCGCTTCATATACAAATGAGACCTGTTTTCAACACACAGTACTGTTTTGTGCACAAAACACAGCGTGAACAAACTGTTTTCTATTTTCCGATAATCACTGGATCAGACTAGTCTCCACACAGCCACACTGTCACCAGCAACATTATTTATATATCAACCCCCAGCCTTCCTCCACAGCCAGATTTGCCAGGTAGGTAGTTGTTGTTCCCATTGAAGCAAAACTGGCTTGCTTTCAATGACATGCATCTGCACTGCTATTATACAGCAGACTGCCTCAGTTAAGATTTTCCATCACAAAGATCAGGAAGAAAAAAATAAATGATCGTTTCATTTTACATTTTTCACCCCATATTTAAAATTCCACCTAATTTAATTGCAGATTCTGCAGTTATACGGGTGTTTGCACAGAAGCCTCCTTTTTCCCAGAAACAAAAATGAAGTAAATGAGATAGACATGAGATAGCAGTCTTTTCCTGCTGGTTAAATCACTTTCCCCCATCTCTCACCCATCTAATACTGCAGCATTCTCAGTCCCCAAACGTACCATCCAAGTAGTGGATTCATTAGTGTTTGCAACTCCTGATCACTGGCAGATGCAATATTATCAACTGACACATTCAAGCCAAACTGCCTTTTTCCCCCAATCTTCCAGTGGCCTGAATTCAGCAGTGCTGACAGCCCTACACTGCCTTGCTGCTTGCATCGAGGATGCATCCACAGTTAGGAGGTAGATGCTTCCCCTCCAGCATCTTTCATCCCTTCATAAACAGGCAAGGACCACAGCTTTTAGCCGACGACCTACAGCAAAGAGAATGCTAGTGTGGCGGGTACAGCAAGGATAAAACAAGCCCTGTTCTCAACAGAAAAAGGATGTAAATGGGATGCATTTACTTACATGACGATTCAGTGCCAAACATGGCTCACCCCAGATGCTGCTATTTCAAAAAGGGAAGAAGAAAAAAGAGTGGAAGACAGAGGGAGTGTATGCGAGAAGGGATGAGACTGCTACACAGCAGGGGTCATGAAGCCAGACAATGCAGTCCAGGCTATCCAAGCTGCCAGATTCTCCTCTCTCCTCCTCTCCTCTGCTCAACACCGCAGACAGCTTTTCCTTGCAACTGCAGTGAAGGTCCTTCTT
The DNA here is from genome assembly GCA_013400515.1 of Erpornis zantholeuca. Lineage (NCBI taxonomy): Eukaryota > Metazoa > Chordata > Aves > Passeriformes > Timaliidae > Erpornis > Erpornis zantholeuca. The sequence goes on from VZTN01012043.1 coordinate 20,953, forward strand.
CAGGAAGCAAAAAGCAGGAGCTTCTGTTTTAAATCCGAGTGATAAGGGCAGGCCGGCGTCCTTTCTGTGATACCGGCAGGCAGAGAGAGGTATCAGCCACCAGATACTGCAATCCCCAGCCCCTGCTCGCCGTAAGACAATAGCGGAGTTTATGCACACACGGGATGACGTCAGGACACTGCAAAGACTGACTGCTGCTAACCCAGAGGCTCGGAGGGGGCTTGGACAGAGCAGAGCGATTCAGATGGGAATTCCTTTGTCACAAAAAGCAGAGGACAAAGAGCCAGACATCTATTTCCCTCTGTGATGCTAAAGCTCCCACCCGGGTCTATAATACTAGCAGGAAAATATCTGTCTTGAATTCATGCTCCTTTTCTCAGCTGCACAAGATGCAAAGGTTTTCTGTTCAAACAGAATAAATTTCAGGGACAAATATCCTACTAAATGCCACTTCCAGAATTTTCAGTAAAGAGTAACCCCAAATTTCTATCACTCTCTTTACTATTTCTCCTTAAAAGAAATACTAAACTCCTGGGCCAGTCTACACTCCAGAGCTAATTTTCACATCAAAGTGTTAGCCAGCTGTCTCATTTACTTCAATTTATTGTCAGAATACACTGTAACAATGCTCTAATCACAATAAATAAGTCACACATCTAAATAAAAGTAAAAATCCTAAAGCACACTGGATTCAATGATAAAAAGGCATCCTAGCAACCAAAGAAATATTTTCCTTCATTTTTCTTTATTCTTCAAAACCACCTAGATCTAGTGTGTATCTGCAAGTGCATTTTTTAGTGCACTGAGCTTATTTTTTTTCTGACATTCAGCAATTGAAAAATGCTGAAACATAGAAACAAAGCCCTAAGCTTGCTCCTTCGGTCCTCTCACAGACAAAAGGAATTGCCTGTCTCGTGCTGGCGAGAGCAGCCAAGCAGGAAGCTGATGGCTGGAAGCTACCAGACATTGGGGGCCATCCATAGAATGGCTGTCTGGAGGGGGCAAAACCAAGAACGTTTCTGCAAAGTCTCACTGAACATGTATAGGCAGTTCCCAAGATGTCAGACACTGAAAAGTACTGCTGGTGGATGAAGAGAAAGAACATAGATGCAGGTCCATTAAGAGAAGCACTTAAAGGCAAGCAACCACTCCTCCCATTTCTCAGCTTTTGTGGGTTAACCATTCCCAAACACTCCTGCTGCTCTGCAGGCCAAGGGGTTTTGTGCAGTTCGCAGAACACACAATGCCACCACGAGCAGCAGGCTGGAAAAACAAGTCCTACTGAAGGCTGGCAGCACCTGCCACCTGAGAAGCTCAGTGTGCTGAAATCATTAGGGAACCAAGGAGTTGTTGGCTGGGATCACTGCTGCCTGAAGGACAGACTGGAAAGCAACATATGGGGTTCAGAGCCACAGCAGTTTGCTGCCACGCCAGTCCCTCTGGTCCTGGGGATGGGGAACATGGTCCCAAGCTCACAGAGTGTATATGCCCACAAACATCCTGATGGACCCTCAGAAGGCCTGTGCTGTGAGATAGGAAAGAGCACAAGAGGCTGCATAGAGCCTGATCTTGTCCTTCCCACTGTGGTGGGGGGGCACCTACAAGGCACACCAAGCTACTCTCCTGGTAACATCTGTTGGCATTTCAGTTTTTTCCCTGCTTTCCATTCCACACATTGAACACTCCCTTTGTGTTCTGCACACACCATAAGAATACTTAAGGCTACCAAGCTCATGGTAACATCTTTATGAATTTCATTTCTGGAAGAATGCCATGAGAGAGGCCATATCCTGTGGTGAGACATCTCACAGCACACTTTCTAACATGCAGCTTTTAGTCTCCATCAGCAGACAGGACATCAGTGCTCGTAATCACAGGGCCTCAAATCAACCCACATCTTGATTTGGGTTGATTAAGACCATCATCTGGTCTTAAATTAACCAGATGTCCACAAATCTGCACTTAAGCACCTGAATTCATAGCCTGGCTGTTCAATTGTCATGATTATTTGCAATCATGTGCACGGATTCTCAGCACCAAGAAGCCATGTCCAAATTGGTTTTGACCATGACAGTGGCACCAATCCTGACAAGGACTATAGCTTTGCTGTTTCCAGAACTGAATTATTTATTTTGACTATTTTGACCAGTTAACATCTCTTTCAGTCAAAACAGGTTGATACGAAGCTTTGGTGCATCAAACAAACTAAATGTCCTGGCTAGACTTTCCAGCAACTGAGGCAAGTTCACAACAGAAATGTATCTATTATGTATCAGTAAGCCTCCAAGCATCATTAAACACAGGTCTCTGGAACAAAATCCCAAGTGCACCTGTGCAATGGCTAAAGAATGAGTTCTGCTCTGATGAGCAGATCTGACCTTCCCACAGCATTGTTTCCATGGAGGAGACAAAACCTCAGGGCTTTTCCAACGGCATCCTTGAAAGTGTCACAGAGCCCAGGACCTCTGCCAAGTTCTCATGACACTACTGCATATGGGCAGTATATGAGTACTCATGTAGTAGCTCTGGAAGGATTTAATAATAATCTATTTCATTAGTCTTAGGCTTGGCAGGTCAGTACATTGCCTTGTAGGAAAGGTGACGAGTTACAGGCCACTGAAGGACTTTCGCTGAATTCTTTCAAATTTACTGAAAACATTTTGTCAAATGACTTTGAAAAAGTGTTAAAATCTGTTTTTGACCTACTGCTTTTAAAACCATAACTTTTCAGTTTGCTAGCAGAAATGCAGATTTCTGTTTCCTAGCTGAGTGTTGCTGTTGGTTTATTCTACAAAGAAGGGTCAGCAAATGTTTCTTCTCTCTTATACAGCAGTGAAGATAATGTAATTAGTGTACAGAAAAGTTAAAGGAAATCTCCAGCCAGCATTCGTATTGCTGTAATTTGCTTACAATGTGCATAAGACATTGTTCAAGTATTAATTTACAATCTACCTTCCATACTTCCTTCCCCAAACCAGCATGAAATATTTAAATCAGAAACAATATATGCTATGCAAAGCTGTCTCCTGTACATTGACATTTTCCAGAGAAAGGGATGTGCTTCTCAACCACTACCACTCTTGGAGATCTTTATTCCTCAGTTTATCACTGAAGAAAAATAATGCCCATATTTTACTTTGTTTTGTAAGGACACATGTCTAAGCCCCAAAGCATAGTGTTTGAGTTTTAATAATGAAGCTGGATAATGAAATGTGAAATTTTTTTATACAGATGTAAGTTTTTGCTTTAGAGTAATTTCTTTCTATAAAAACAGTGGAAGCAGAAAATCTGAGCTACCAACAGCGGCAGATTTGTACACATGCCGTATGCTGATCCACTAAAGCATAAATCTTTATTCTCTCATCACTAGAAAAGCATTTCATTTTGCATTTAACCTCCTTTTTCACAGGACAAACTCTGAAAGCAGGAAATGAGTTCATCCCACCTCTGAGGTTCTCCTGTCCTACTGCCCTGAGCAGCACACCTTGACAGGGGAATTCTCACTTGTGTCCTCCCCAGGGCAAGGAAACAGGTCCCACACCTTCAAGTCTCTGGAGAGGAAGTACATGATATACTCAGTAAGCCTCAGAGGTTAGGATTTTTATTACATTAGTTAAAACTTGCCTTTCCTTTCCAAGTCCCCTTGTTCTGCAAGATTTTTAATGCCTGAAAACTAATTTTTTTTTAAGACATTGAAGATTTTAATCCATTTAATGTGCTATTGGAAACCTCTGAGTGACTCTGCAATGAGTCCACACCATTCAGCAAACTCCAGAAGGAATTCGTTTTGCCTGTAGTAATGTTAGCTAGCTCCCTCCTAAAAATGGAGTGAGACCCGCAGCCACCTACACTGTGACAATCTCCAGCTTCTGTAGGTATTGTCAATTCTGGCAACCGCTGCCACACCGATTATTGATTAACATGGTGTTGTGGGAATGTAGGGTGCAACTATTATATCACCATCTGTTACACCTGGGAAGGGGCACTTTCCTAATCTCTTCCACACCCATCTTCGCCCAGAGAAATTATCTTCCGTTAATAGGCCATTGAGCCTGGCTGCGACTGATAACATGTTATCATCCCATTGTGAGAGGCTCCACCCAGGGGGAGGAGCCAAGCATTCCCAGCTGGATAAAGCCTGGGATTCAGAACAACACAAGGTACCTTTTTTTCCACTGAACCCACAGAGGAAAACCAGGCCCTTTTTACTAGCACTGGACTTCCAGGAGAAAACTGCATCTTTTTCTACTGGACTGCTGCTTCAACTGAGCCACCATCTGTCACTGCAGGACTGCAGCCACCACCTGACCAAACTTTGCCAAACACCCTGATTAACAGGGTGTCAGGTTGTATTCTGACTCCGACACTGTTTTGTTTGTATTACCACATTTTATTATTAACTAGTAAAGAACTGTTATTCCTGTTCCCATATCTTTGCCTGAGAGCCCTTTATTTTCAAAATTATAATAATTTGGAGAGGGAGGGAGGTTTATATTTTCCATTTCAAGGGGAGTTTCTGCCTTCACTACCCTAACCTGTCTTTCCAAACCAAGACACATGGTACCCACAAAATACAGCAAGGTGTTTTTTCATGCTCCAGAAAAACATGAAACCAAACAGCAGCACGTATTACAGAACTATAGCTCTTTGGCTTTGCTGAACTTTGCTGACCCTTAATTATCTTTAACAAACATCCTTGGTGAAAAAGTTGACATCATGATTACACCAATGTAATCCAGCGTGGTGCAACAACTTCAGCATCTCATCTCACAGGGGCATGTACTTAAGGTACAAACAAACCCCCAAAGAACCAAAACAAATACCCTGCACTGATGCTATACCATCGAGTCCCGAGCGCAGGGGTGTTTCCAATACCTCCATCACTGAATGAAGCCAGTGTATGAGAAATGGCAATTCTGGAGCTGTGGCAACAGGGAGAGGAAGCATGGCCAGCTAGGATGGAGGACAGCCCTGACAAGCCCTTCCCGGCACGAAAGTTGACAGCAGGGCACAGTTCCAATGGGGTCTGCCAGCTTGGACTACAGAGCATTCAGAGCCAAGCAGAGCCAAGAAAGGCATGTTCCACTGGAATGAAATGTCTCAACTGCTCCATTCGTGCAAATTCCAGCAAGTTCCCATGGGGAGCTGGGCTGGACAACCAGAATCAGCTCAGGGAGTAAGGAAGGCTGATGCAGGACCACACCAGGCAGCCTAGCAGGGGAGACAAAGGGACCGGCTAGACAGACAGTGGAAAATATCTTTGAACATCTGAGCTGTCTGAAGTCCTCGGTGTTCTTCTCATAGCCTGGTCTTATCACTTTTTGTTTGAGGTTTTCCACCCGCATTCCCTCTTTGCAATATACTGTTTCCTTGTTATATTGGCACAGAAAGGAAGGAAACTGCTGGCAGAAAAAAAGTTAAGATCTCTGTCCTGTTCAACATAGATAAAAGATTTTATACCAGACTAATTTGCAGAGTGCAGGGATGTTTTTCTCTTTTTGTTATTATTTGCTATTGTGCTGATTTTTAAAATATTTCTGTGCAGTCCATATTGCATTTATGCAACCCCATTTCATATAAAAATTCTTTTTCTTCACCATTTTTAGGCAACTAATGCCTGGAAAAATTAAGCTTTTTGAGTAAACACGTACATGCATATACACACACACAAATAACAAGACAGACTGAAGAACAAGTAATTTTTGCCATCCAGAAAGTATTTTTATGTCTGCATTGGTCCTTACCTGAAAGATCAAGTTCAAGAGACAGACTGCTTTTCAAAAAAGAGATACAATGAACCATAATAATCAATTATTACATTACTGTAATGCCTTTCAACATTTTTTAGCAAAGGTTTTAGCTTCACCATAGTTCTGTACATTATTACTGCAAGCCATTCACCACAGGCAGCAAGAGGCAGCTCTCAGCAAATGCTCAGCAATTAAAAGAGGAAGTTCTGTGTGCTTTGCCTCTCCCAGGACACCCAGCTATCTGAGGCACATCTAATGGACATGAGGCTCCAGCAGTTATTAAATGGTAGAGTATTACATACAGAAATCTGTATGTAAAGAATACTGCATATAAGAAAGAAAAAAAAGAAAATATATTAGCCCAGTTTAGGGTCCAACTGAGATTGTGGATCATGGGCAGGTGTCTAGCTAGACCTCTTTAGGGGGCTCGGCATCTGCTCCTTGTTAGACTTGAGATAGTGAAGAGATCCCAAATCTTGGGCTTTCTCCTTCTCATAGGAACGAGGAACTTCTGTAGGCCAGAGAGCCCTGAGATACTACACAACACAGTATCTTTTTCCTCCCTGGTCTCTACTTGCCTATGGGGCATCTAGTATCAGAGAGTAACAGAACAGAATGGAATTCCCATTCCCTAAAGCAAAGAATACAGCACAAATTGTCAAATTTCATCAACAAGTTCCCTTACATCATTCAGTGCGAGACTGGTAAAAAAGGCAATATTATTTGTAAGTGGCAGAGTACAACTCACCTTTTATATAATACTGTCAAAAGATGAGGATGGTGATTCACCTCTTTTTTGTTTTGGTTTTGCTGGTTTGGTTTTCAGTTTTGTTGGTTTCCTTTTAAACGAACTGTTTACCCACAAATATCTAAGACAGTTACCAATACAGTGTGACAATCTACTCCCAGTGTGCAAATGACGTATCAAACCCAAATTACATATGTTACTTTCTCAGTAACATCAAGCCTCATGGCTCATCAGAGCATGTGTAATGCCTTTGTTAAATTCTGAGAGCAGTTTTTTGTCCCAAATGCATGCAATTGTGTGATGAAATGGGGCCACTACTGTACCTGAAAAATGTTCCAGCAGAACACACTACTGTTCAGTATGATCCAAAGAGAACTTAGAAACAAAGGAAGCAACCAAATCACTAGTGTTATTTGTTAAATTTATTTAAATCACCAGCTATCTTTCAGATAGCTTTCTTATAGAATAAAATATTCTTTATAGAATATAGAATCTTTATAGAAGAAAAATAAGGTATTTTCTACACTGAGGAAAGTACTTGAAATATTTTGGTTGGGATTTTTTTTTTTTTTTTGATACCCTATTTTCAGGTAATTTCCAATGATCTATGCCACAGGCCTACACATGAGGTAGACATGAACATTTCTAATGTCAGAGTGAACAGAGGTAGATAACAAATTTTAAAAAGGGATTATAAACAAACTGTCATGATTTTTATGTGGCTCTGAGGGATCAAAAATTAGGATTAAGGCTAAGTCATAATAAACCACATGCAAACTGGCATCAGAGAGAACGTGAGCCCCATATAAACACAAATATCCAATATATATGCATAAAAATGAGTCAGAGAGACTTAGAGGAGTAGCAAATATTGCCAACATTTGCATTAAAATCTGCATTAATAATGTCTGATCTAATGTCAAAACTTCATGATTAGCAGAAAATTTGATTGTTGAGAGAGGAAGATCAAATTTAGATTACTTCTCAGCCTGAGTAAACACAGCATGAACATTCAATCTGACATTACAAATAGCCACAATTTCATCATAAATATAGGAAAAATGAAGGACTTCTAAGCCTACAAGGGAATACCCACAAAACAAGGTAATCACATCCCTGCTGGATGGGTGAGTGCTATATATCTGGGTGATTCCTTTATATCTGCTACTCCCTAGCAGATACAAAGGAATCCATAACAAAACCATGGGAGAAAATACAATTGTGAGTTTTATTTCTGTTTTCCTATATGCATACTCCTGTGCATAACAGTGAATGAACTGATACTGCAGCCATAAATATAACACAATTATGGAGTCAGGGGGGAAACCAAGTCCAGTGGAAGCTGTTTGACTAGTTGCACTGCACATTTAAGGATTTCAGTTTTCTGGAGATGCAGCATTTTGGTGGTGTCCCAGCCCCTCATTCCAGGGGTTCCACTCTACTTCCATTCCGTGCCAGCCCCAGACTGGAGATCTAAAATTCTTTATTCAGAATAAAAAAGATTACCCACAAAAACTAGTAAATACTTGGATAGCTTGATTATCATAGCTTTTCTTGACAAAGAATTGCTTCTATGGTCATTGAAACAACCAAAGCAGGAGGCCCTCCTGATCCTGCACTGTGATCAGTGTTAGGCAGCACTGACATCCATCCACCAGGCTCCAACTGCAGGCTCCAGGCACAAAGCCTGGACACAGCACCCTCATTTGCTGAACACTCAACACTAGAATAATAAAACCCTTCTGGGAAAAGCAACGTTCTACACGTTATAAAAAAGACTTATGTGGGTAAGTGCTAGCCTGAGGAACAAACGTATGGTGAAGAGGAAGCCCCCAGCAATGCACTTAAGCATTTTAACATGGGCTTTTAGAAGAAAAAGGCTCTTATACTTGACAGACAACCTGGAAAAGCTCTCCTGAACAAAGCACTAGAGAAAATGTCAGGCTTTTAGTCATGGTAATAGAAACCTTATGTAGACAATTACAAGAAGATAGGATTGGAAAGTGTGGTGGCATCTGCCCTCCTCATTACAGTGAACTGTACCAGCAGCCTTCTCACCTGGCACCAGGTGAAAAGGAAAAAAGCAGAGACTCCTGAGGCTAATTCCATGTGGAAACTCATCTTAGGACATAGAGCAGACCTTTACTAGGAGCTCATGGCACTTGCTGGTTCACAGGGTTCTTCTCACGGCAAATCACGGTGCTGCCAAAGCACAACCAAGCATCAGTAACCACAGTTTATGCCTTCTGCCTGGTGATGGTCAATGAATGAACACCACGTAGAATCACGACTCAAGACAGTAAGTGGCACTGGCAATTTAATGACAACTAAATGATCATGCATTACACTATTCAAGTTTCTCAGAACTTTGGTACTAATGGTGGGCCTCCCTCTGAGCAGACCACACTGCCAGGGTGCACCCTTCCTGGCATTACCCCTGGAGTGATGATACCCTCAGAGCTGCTGTATTTCACAGCATAAGGGGAGAGGAGACATGGAGGTACAGTTCCCAATCTCCACAACATTCATCCCAAGAAAGTCTTGGTCAGAACAATTAGAAAGCACTGATTTTCTAAATTAGCTTTGTTCTCAGTTCAGCAGTAGTCAACTTCAGCAGTGCCCATTTCTCTCACTGACTACAGAGAGAGCACACACAAAACAAGATTTGAGCAGCTCAGGTGCAGGTGTCTACATAGAAGTGCCTCCTGTGCATCTGGGAGTTTTAGGTGAATCACTGGAAAAGGAGATGGCTATGCTAATGTCAGGGACTCACTCCATAATTCAAGGAAGAAAATGCAGATCCCTGCACTCCAAATCTACTTTAAACTGGCCTCTTCTATGGGTGTTCCCCCTGAACAGGTCCCAGAATGATCAGGTCATCTAAAGAGCAGCTGTTCAGATGAGAGAGACACCCTTTTGCCCCCTGCAGCTGCAGAGATCTCCATTATACCAGTGATCTCCTGATACTTTGAAGCACTGTGACACTTCTCTTCCTTCAATGCCAAGAAAGATTCAAGGGCTTGTGTCCAGTACCAAGTGGCACACTGAGTTTATCAACTTCATCAGCCCAGGCAGGAAGGTCATGCTGAGCACAGTTTGCAGATACAAGAAGTTTATAAAATCAACAGGCATCACTTCACCAGACTAAGTCTTCCCTGCCATCTGAGACATTCTACCTCCTAACAAATTTAAGCACGGACACGCATTCTTTTCTTCAAGTGTTTGTGGCCCTTCCTACACACCTCATTTGTTTACTTAACACCACCTAATCAATTATCAAACCAGGCTGAAGAGCTTTACCTTGCAGCAAAGCAGGAGCATATGGGTCTGCTCAGCCTGCAGTGCATGGAGATGGCCTCCAAACATCTGTCCTTGATGCTTCTTGAAACCCATCAGTCATTAGATGGCCACCAGCTCTGCTTAGTGCTGTTTGTTGTCAGTGTTATTTACCTACTTGAGCCTCTGGCTCTGTTTACACTACCAGCAAGTACTGTTTGATAGGACTTAACCTTCGAAGCACAACCTCCAGTACAAGGATGGACTGTATCAGCTGGCCAAGGCTGACCCTTTGGGCACCCCAAGGGCAGAGGCTTGTGGGTCCCTTAAACTTCAGTCAAACAGCATGAGACTCACATCTTGTGAAAATCTTTTTTAACAAAAATTCTCAAGAAAATGTACTCCAAAATAAAATACAGACTATTGTATATTTACCTCACACCAAACATCACTGGAAACTGCACTGGATTAATGCAGTCCAGTATGGCACCTTCTCTGACCTCAACCTTCACAACTCTTTATAAACTGGTACAAACAAGACTTACTGGCTTCATTACTTTTGTTGCTAACAATGTGTTTGACTGAAATTGGTACAACACATTACAGATAGGGAAAAGCAAAGGGTTAGTTACCTGAATAAGAAATGAGTATTACCAAGTGTCCAACCAGAAACATACAGACTCCCCTGGCATGCAATGTCAGGTCCCAGGGAAAAGACCTCAGTGAGAAGTACCACTGTGTCTTAATCATGTGTTTAACATGCTTCTTATTCCAACTATCTTCCTCATGTCTGTGCAGAGAGAATTAAGACTCTGCTGGAACACTGGGGTTTTTTGTATGAAATAACTGCTTCTTATTAGAGTGATTTTTTTTATACAGTATAGTCTATGAAAAAAAATAGTTCACTCAGTTCTACTTTACCCATGCATTAGACACTGAACTGAAAGCAACACACATGTGAATTTGTATTTCACCAGGAAACTAATCCTTTGTGGACTTTTCATTGTCATTTACTATCTTGAATTAACATCAATTTAAATGCAGTTAGTTAGATAACCATCACTCAAAGAAATGCCAAAACCTTTTATTTTCCTGTGACATAACTCTGAATATTTAAAAAACCTGCTTGTTGAAACGTCCCTTACGTGTCTTTTGGCAAGGGCCCACCCTGGCGCAGGCAGTGGGCAGACACAGACGCTGCATGTTCACTGTGGAAGCCAGAAAGAAACTGGAATGTCTTACTGCAACAGCCAGTCACAGTTCAGCTCTGCTGCAAAGTGCACCACAATTACGTGTACTGTTACAGAGCCAGATGTCTCCAGGGCAGGAACTTTCTAAAGGGGTAATTTCTGGCTAGCAAGATGCAGTTAAAGCATTTTTTTTCTCTTAAAATCTTTTTAATTTTTCTTGGTTTGTGTTGCTATTGAAGTTTAAAACAGAGCACTTCACCAGTTTATAACAGACAAGGACTACTATGTTTTTAGCAGTAAACACAAAGCAAAATGAGATTAAATGAAAGCCTACAGGGCAAGGTGACAGATAGTGTGGACAGCTCCCCTGAAAAAAGCCATGGTGAAGCGACCCCCTGAGAATGGTTCAAACAAAACAATACAGTCGTGTTCAACTTTATTCAAGCCAAAATCCAAGTTGGATGAAATGGGTATAGCAAGGTGGCTACTTGTTCCACCTACCTGGCCACAGACAAGCTCAGATCCCAGCCCTCTACTCAGACCTGCTCCTCACCTGCCCCATGCTTCCTAATCCAGAGCTCCATGGCATGAGTGTCCACCCCTCCCCTTAGAGAGCACCCAGTCTTTCCCAGCATGCAGCCAATTCCCTCAAGCCCACAGAAAAACCTCCCCTCTCGTCTGCCTTGCTCCATATCCTGTGTGTTGAGCGTCTATGAAATTGCCCTCCAGGAGCACAGATTGCAAGGGTGTCGAAGCCCCTGTCCCATCAGGGCCAGCTGGGGTGGGTTATGCATGGTGGCATCTACCTGGTTTTTTAATATCTCCAAGGATGGAGACTCCACAGCCTCTCTGGGCAACTTGCTCTGGGGTCTGACCACCCTCAGCATAAAGAAATGCTTTCTCATGTTTGGACAGAATTTCTTGTGTTTGAGCATCTGCCTGTTGCTTCTTGTTCTACCACCGGGCCCCATTGGGAATCCAATCTGCGTATCCAAGTCCATCTCAAAGACTGCAGCCCCTCCTGGACTGGAATACACCATTCCTTTCAAGCTCTCCATCAAAATATCCTTCTGCCTAAACCAGAGTTCCCTTGGATGAAAACAAGGATACTACACTGTACATAATTTATTTAAATAACAGTACTTAAAGCAAATGGATATATAATTTGATTCTTTTTGTCTTCCTTTTTCTTAAAATCTGAATATCAAGTTTTCTGCACGTCTTTGGAATTAAACTCAAACTGAAACTCAGCCTTAAGAGCTGAGTATTTTTCAGGCTTCTATAATTTGTCGAAGACTATTCACGTCAGAAAAGTATCCTGTCCATCACTGCATTTGAGGCAAAAGGACGTATCATAAAGTCAGCAAGTTTATCTATAATACTACTACTACTACTACTAATACATTTAAAATATATAATATATATTATAGAATTAATATATAATATAGGAGCAGGAAGACTCAATCTAAAAGCCGAACATTGTGCCTTCTCCTACTGCAGAGCTACCGAAGCAAAAATACACATCTCTGTGAGGAACATTTTACCTTTTATAGTGAAAACTTTAACCAACAATTCTCGACTTTTGCCAAATTAAGAGCGAAATAATGCTTAGACTAAACTAGTTTTAAGAGTGCACAATAAATAGATTTTAATACATTAATAAATACTAGCTGTAAGCCACAGGAAGTGTCTTTGCTTCTCCCCCTTTTAGCATCTTATAAAAAAAAATTGTAATAGTAACAGGACACTTTTGCAGACCTAATAGTAAAGAACTAACCCTTTCAACTGCAGTCTAAGGGAAAAAACCCATGCAGTGATGGCATGATTAAATATTTCCATGTCATCACGCCCAATGAAACAGATTGTGCCAGGGTTATGAAGTTTCTGAAGAAGATCATTAGAACCTTTGACTTTCCAAACCAAGCACTTTTCCATAATGTACTTTTGGGTATTGCACAGTAAATGGGATAGGTAATAGTTCAAAACCAAATAACGGTTTATATATTTTTTTTTAAATTACAGAACTATTTATTGTTTCCTGGAAATAATCAGATGACTGTTTAAATTGGTTATTTACCTTTGTTGTGAAACAACTGAATTTCATTGATTTAAGTTATCATTGACCTCAGAGAAAATACGATCTTAATCACACTCTTGTATTTTCTTCCAATTGCCAGATTAATTAATAAGATGTTGGCAATGAACCAAACTTTTAATCCCCTTAAGATGCAGCATTTTAACTCAGGGTGAATATTAAAACCTTGCCTGTTTTAATTTTCTTTCACAATCAGACAGATCCATTCTTCTGACAATACTGGGGCATCATTTTGTTGCTTCTGCAGCAACAATATGTATTTTTGTTTTTCTCACCATCAAAATTTCACTAAACCATGCCTTTAGAAGCTCCACAGAGCTGTTTTATAATCCCCTTTGGCTGCATACACTGCTACCTAGCCTTCAGTTGCCATGTGCTCCCTGAACCCCACCATGTGAGCCTGTGCTACTCACACCCACCTTTGGGCACTTGCCCTCCCGAGCAGCCTGTGGGCAATCAGGTCTTGGAACAGACTTGGCTGAGCAGAACATGGGGAAGAGTGCAGAGAAAGACAGGCTGCCCCCAGACAGCAACTGACCCACAGCCATCTCTGCCACCTTCAGAGGGCTCCCACAACCTGGCATGTTATTTCTGTGGCAAATGTTGTGGTCATGAGCAAATACAGCCTTGGGTCACCTTTGTACTCCTATACACCAGACCATTAGATCTAAGATACTGTTCTACAAACAGGCAGAATCCGGCCTTTGGATAGAATAGTCTTTAGATACCAGCAGACTGTATGTGTAAGTTATTCTTTCAAATAGAGTACAGTTCTTATGGGAAATATAAACCATCTTTTTCCATTTCAGTGATGGTTGAAGTAATTTCTGAATGAAGCTTGAAAAATCTTGATTTAAAGGTGCTCCTTAAATGTAAACCTGAATGCTGCATCTTAAATGACAGCTGCTAGTTTCAAGGCCTGAAGGTAGTTCAGGGAAATGAACCACAGTCCCACAAAGGGGTATCTGGTGCAGCCTCTGAATTCCCACTGCTGAGGGAGAGCTCAATAGGCATCTTTCACACATTCTATTTTGTCCTTTATTAGTTAGTTTATTTGCTGCATAGAGTTTACCGTCTACAAGATGCCAGCAGGACCTTAGGAAGGCTTCTGTCCTTCTGAAGTCTCACTACTTCCTCCTACACTCAAAGAGAAATAATTTCTCTCTCTACTTCCATCCCACAACTCTCATGCTCTCTTCCTACAACTTGCACAACTGACTAGGAAGTGCTGACAGCAGAGTGCAGCAAGCCTCCCAGTGCACCCCCAACCTCCAGACCTTTCCCCTGGGGAACAGCTTCCCAGGACTTCCAGCACAGTTTCTATTTAAAAGCTTCAGACCCTGGCAGAAGGAGCTGGGTTGTCAAATTTGAAATCTGTGCTCTCTACACAGTACTCAGATGTGTTTCTGCAGTAGTAAATGCTGGCTCTCCCATGTGGAATGCACTTGCCTTTTACACAGCCATGACTGAAGCCTTGCACAAGTCCTCTCTGTGCTCCTATTTCTCTATTCGAGTCCATACACAGTCTTCTTCTAAGACAAGGAAAGAGTGACCACTTGAGGAATGGGGGGACAAGCACCCACCCAGCTGAGGTCCAGAGATCCTCATTGGTCACCATCACTCATTCTACCCCCAAAAAATGCTCACATCCTGAGCCTCCTTGCATGCCTTGGAGCCCACCTTCACCATCCCAGAATGGACCTGGCTATCCCAGTTTTTAAAAATCCCTGATTTTCCTTTGACAGGGAGCTAAACCAACTCTCCACATGTTGTTCTTATCAAAACCCACAGGGGGTCTTCACAGGACCCAATGTGCAGCAAAGGTCTTGTCTGAGACATTACAAGCTAATGAAAGTACTATGCATGAGACTGTCTAATGCCACTACACCAGCGCAATACAGAGCCCCTTCCAGCAAATACTGAAGAACCCAAATTAAACACTGCTGTGCTGCTGTGTGGCAGCAATCCAGACAGCAGACTGGGTTCATTTCCCAGGTCAGCAAAGGTTTTCCCTGCTAGAGAGATGTACTCAAATTTGCAACACCAGTTTACCTAAAATCTTCATGAGACTGCAGTGGAGAGCTTCAGGGACCAGGCTCTGCTGAAAAGCCAGAGACCTGGCAATCAAAGTGCACTGCAGGGAAGAGACAGAGTCAGAGCAGACTGAGGTGTGAGCACAAAAGAATGTCAAGAAATGGCAGAAGGTTAACAGAGTAATATGGCAGGGAGCATCAGCCACCCCTCTGTGTGCAGCTGCCTGAGCCACATCCTGTGACCAAGGAGAGCATCAACAACAAATCTCCTCTGAACCAGGCTGTCAGAGGAATTTTCCCACAGTAAAGATCATGTTCATCGTTCTGTGTCAGGAACAATGCTGCATTGTAACATCCCTGTGATTCCAGCAGATGGAAGAACAAACATTCAACCTCAGCCATGAACAAATTCTGAGAAGCGGCTAAAGTGGTGAGGAGCAATGTTCCTTTGGCTGCACTACAACATGGCAGATTTTTTATGTTTTAACCACATGGCCAAGCACAGTGTCATGAACTCAAATGAAGAATGGAGATTAGATCTTAATAAACCTGAAAAAGGACAGAAACACCCAAGCATCAGCTAAAAAGAAGTGTCTGAACCTTATGGATATCTATGACCAAAACAAAATTTTAAAAAAAGAAAATAAAGGAATAAGAAAAAGAAGAAAAAAGAAAAAGAAACACTGAAAAAGAATTTGAAGTGCTTTCTTTACCTCTACAATCTCACAGATGTGTCCATGGGAAGGGAACATGGTGATGGCCATGCAGACAACACTGCAAACTTCACTGTTTTTAAAAAAAAATAAACCAACATCTTCAAATATTTTTTCAGGGTTCTTTCCTTTTTCTAAGTTTCCCTAACATGTGGCAAAGCTTATGTTCTCTTAATAACTAGACTTTTCTCCTTATGTGTGTTAGTCACTGTTATTTTTCTTCCTACATATTTTTCAAGTCATCTTTCTCAGCATTCATATGAGTACAAGATTTCACAGCCACTCTTGGTTTTTTCAGTCCAGGACCACTCTCTGTCTTCTCAAAATCTTTACAGTAGGAAAGCTGTAGCCTGCACAGAGAGGAAAGCATAAATTACACTATGACAGGTTTATAAGGCTAATTCTAATAAATATCTCACAGCAGCTTCCTATTCACTGTCTCCCTACAAGAGCAGGGAGGGATTTTTCTGCTGGCAGCATTTTCAACTGCATCAACATACTTCATGAAAGTGCATGAACTTCAACAACACTTTGCCAAGGAAGCCCACACAGGCTTGCAAACCAGGAGGCCTGAGTAGGACCCCTCAGAGTCCCTGGCAGGGCATTAGCCTGGGCTAAGACAGACCAGAGACCTTACTTCATGGCCAGGTGCATTCAATCTATCTTTTTTTTCGCTCAAATCACTGCAGGTCAGCCTTTGATCAGAGCTTCTTCCCCTAGAAGCTCTGGCCAATTCAACTGGCCAGGAGCCAGGCAAGGCAGAGGTCACGCATGTGAAGCAGGCCTCTGTGTCCCAGGATGCAGCCACCAGCACCCACAAACCAGCTGAGCCTGACTTACTTCCCAAAGGCACCTGGTGTTTTCTTCTGTGGTTTCATGCTGTTTTATTTGGGTATTCAGAAAATCCAAAACAATGCTTGATGATATTTTCATTTCAGTGGGACCTTTATACATATCTTTGTCTCATTCTGTCTACTGACACTAGATTTTTATTGACAAAAAAAATGTATTGCAGACAGACAGAAATTACAGCCTGGAAAAGAGCAACATCCAATGCTGTCAAAACCAGCTATGCCATGTGCTCTGCATGGGGTACATGTATTTTTCTTTCACTCATTCTTTCATGATTATTAATTGCCCTTCTTACTGTTTCGAAAAATGTTTCATGCCTTACCTACATGTATTTATTTGAATAGCAGTTCATCTGTGCCACTGAAATGCTTAGAAACCCAAGCATATTTTTCAAAAGTTATTTAGGAACTTCTTTATTCAAGTACCATTGGCTTTTCTCAAGTCACTTCACTTCTGAAAACAGAAATTAGATGCATGATGACATAGAAGGAAATTGAGAAGTGTCTTAATTTTGGAGACATTAACCAGTCCAACAGCTTACCTGCACTACTGACCCATATGAACATCATTTGTTACCAAAGTCTTTTATTGCTGATATTCAAGAGAATGCTGTGGAGACCAGAGAGGTCTTGTGTTCATGCCTGTTTAAATCACACAAACCATGAAAGTCTGGGATTAAAATCAGACATTGAAGGATGATGCCAAAGGCTAGAAGCATTAAGTACTAAAGCATTTTCTGCAATACTCACAGGAGTTTCTTCCTGTGTTACGTTCGACATGGAACATTCCAAATTATAGCCTTTTACCCTTAGACAAACTCAATTCTCAGTACCACAACCTCAGCACACAAAATAAATAAGACTCAAATGAGCAACATTAACAAAAAAAAGTTGAATGAGCATGAGAATTGATCTGGTGATGGAGTTCTTGTCACTGCATCTGTTGACTCTCCTTTTCTGATTATATTGAGAGCTACACTGACTTTCAGAAATACTGAGAAAGTCTTTTAAGCTTTTCCCTTATGCAGGGCATGCAGCTGGACTTCTTTGGTCTCCATGAAATGCCTGTACCCAGCTTCTCTGCTCTTTTCCTTTTCAGCACAAGTACAGAGTATCTAACCCCACCCCCAGGGTTTTTGTTGTGAAATTGGAACATGCCCAACATTTTTTCCTCAGTAGACAATTTATTTTTAAATCCATGGCTAAGAATGAAGCATAATATATTTTAAAACAAATGTTCATAGTCATCATTTCCATAATATTTCAACCCCTTCACAGGAAATGTTATTCACAACACTAACAGAATAAAAAACAATGGGTTTCTATTAGCAAGTGTCCACAGGTCTTCATTTCAAATCTCAACAACAGTAAAAACTGCTGTAATAAAAACTTAAAGACTGACTCTTTGCATTAGCATTAGCCAACAGCTGGAGATCTGTCTGGAAGGTACACTCTATTTCAGTGTGACATATCTGATCAACTACTGAAATGAACGCTTAAATTATGCTGTCCAAATTAGGAGCATGATGGACCTAAGTCTTCAAATAAGTCAAGTTTAATATTTATTAGGAGGTAATACAGGTCTAAAACTAAGTGGCCTTCCTGAAACAAATTCTCATTCATGGCAACTGGCCTGTTACCACAAAGGTTTTTTATCTCAGATGAGTAGTGTCAAGATCTCCAATACCATAATTTCCTTTTCTTAAAAGCACATCAACCATGCACAGAAAATGAGGCTGAATGCCAGGTACTTCTCACAAACTAGTTTGTTCCCCTTCTTTTTCCACATAGCACTGATAAATAAAGATGTATTTTGTGTCAGTGGGAAGGGAGAATATATGTCAGATCTGAAGTGTCAGATTCAAATTTTAAGATCTTGCAAATTAAGTTTTTAAAGGTGCTAAGGCTATGGACCTACACCATGAATCTGGGCAGGCAATTTTGGTCATCAGCAGGAAATATTCCTAGGTTCCTCGACTACTGCATTATAATCTGCTACAAAAGTGCTCCTGCCATATAATATAAAAGCAGATTAATCTCTTCATTGCACTTAGTAATTTTATAGGAAATGAGATACTGTATTGACTAAATGTATCTTACTGTGCACAGCTGGTGAAAAAACAAGCTGCAAATTACTGCAAATAAACTTTCATTTAATTGCTGCATTTCTTCTTTCCTTTACTTGAATTATTACTTTGACTTTGCTTACTGTTGGGACTTTTTATTTTTAGGTTCTACTAAACCAAGTAGGAGTAGGCTGTATGTGAAATGTTGCTATTTTTCCTACAAAATTATTCCAAAACACACTCAACTTAGGCAGAAACCACAAATTCATGACCAAACAAGAGCACATATTTTTAATTCATGTTGCCATGAATTTTTAGCTATAGAAGCCAGTGAGAGATCAGCTATTGACATCACTGTGAGCAGGTCAGACCATTCAGACAAAAATGTAATAGGATAATGCCCTATGGAATTTAAAAACTGAGTGGCAGTCAAAACATAACATGGTCTGACCTGTATTAAGCATTTGCAATAAAAAGGATCTGTGCCTTTGTGCAGACCTTACACATCCAGAGACCAGAGCCTGTTTGAGTACCCACCAAGAGAAGGACATTCATCTCCATGGCCACAGAGCTCCCAAGGATACCTACATTCCATGGCAGTATTAAAAATGCATTAAATAAGAAAAACAATTCTACCTCCACAGTTACTTTTGTAATTAGATTGCCTCAGAAAACCTATTTGTAATCACAGATGAACAAGCTCTCATCTCATATTTCTGCCAGAGCCCAGGGGTTTCAGACCCAGAGCTAAAAAACGAGTCTCCCACAGCCCTGTGTATTTAAGGCAGACATCTCCCAGAGAAGGGGTATGGATGTGCACTGACCTACTTGCACTTATATGGGGAAATCTATCCAAAGGAACTGGCTAAACCAAACAATGTTTCTAGTCACGAATGCCTTACCTTGAAAAACAACACAAACCCAACACAACATAGAAGTCAGACCACATCCCATCCTAGAGCCTTGGGTTTACCCAAAACCCCAGATCCCAACAGTTCTCTTGCTTCTTGTCATTTTTGTCTATTAGGATGAAAGACCTAATTCATGGGGGATCTCCTATTTCTCTTACTGTTCATACAGTTCATAAGACAGAAATCCATCTTGGCTCATAAGCATGGCTGGTTTCCACCTAGCTGCACAAGGAGATGTTCTAAGGTCATCGGTCTCACTGGCAAAAAACAACAGCTGGTTTGCTGTGCCAGAAAATCTCTGGCCCTGGCTGTCCATGAAGTATCACATCTGTGCTGAGACAGAAATGTTGTGAACCAGAACAACAGTTACAACTATCAATGATTTTCATACAGCAGATGGAATTCATAACTTCATAGGGGGATATATCACACATGGTTACAAATATGCCTAAAAACTCCTGAGATCCTCACTTGTTTGCAAATAACAAAAAAAGTTACAGTGATTCCTTAGGTTTCTGCTTCTGCTTAATGCTGAAGATTAAAAACTGTAAGATCAAGCACAGAAAGAAGGCAAATATCTGGTAAAAACCCGCTAACCTAAAATAAAGCCCTATGTGCTAATCTGAGATAGGCAAGCAGGATTTTTCAAACACACCTACTGTTTGAAATCTCTTCCAAGGTTATGGACTCTTCTGAGTCCATAAAAGAAGAACCAAGTATTGCATACTTCTTTTATGGCTTCAGAGAAAATGAGTAATGGAAAAATTCATCCAATGTCTACATCATACAAATTAGTCAAACCACAGCATACAGTCAAGATATTGCTATGGGTGAAACATTCCTGTGTATGACTAAACAACATTAAACTTTAAACATCCACAATTATTTATAATTTCCCAAACTGTAAAACACTTTGTTACATTTTTTGTGAACATTTTTCAAGGAGTCCACCACCTTGCCATGGGCAGGGACCCCTTCCACTAGACCATGTTGCTCAAAAGCCCATCCAACATGGCCTTGAACACTTACAGGGATGGGGAATCCACAGCTTCTCTGGGCAGCCTGTTCCAGTACCTCACCATATTCACAGAAAAAAAAGTCATCCTTATATTCAATCTAAACTTACCATCTTTCAGTTTAAAACCACCACTCCTTCTCCTGTCACTACAGGCCCTGGTAAAAAGTCTGTCTCCATCTTTCTTATAAGCCCTTTCATAAGGTCCCCCTGGAGACTTCCTTTCTCCAGGATGAACAGCACAGCCCCAGCCTTTTCAGCCTTTCCTCACAGGACAGGTGTTCTGGCCCCAGAATGAGACACCAGAAGTGACACCCAAATACATCATGTTTATTGGTCAGACACCAAAAAGAGTTTCATTTCCATCTCACGGGTGTTGAAACTCTCATCACATGCATGCAAAGAGAGATGACACATGGTACACAGAGGAAAGCAAACAGTAAGTCTCTTGGAAGGCAAAGATACACCCTAGAGCATAAAACCACTGGTTTGCTCATGCTCAGCTACATCAGTAACTTCAGCTCAATGACCTTCCTGTCTGCCACACACTATCTCCTAAATTCATAAATCTTGACAAAACTACATGAAAAGAAGCAAGATTCTCAAGCTATTTAAGTAACTGGTACAGATAGTTGAGTCCATGGAAGTAAACAGATTCTGACAGATTCAGAAGCAATGACCGGATTTAGGGGTTTTGTCTATTAATCTCTCCTTCTTAGTTCAAATAACCACCTAGCTACTCATCAAACTTTGCAGCCCTTGCTTAGGAGTTTGAGCAAGGAAGACATTAAATTCCTCAGACTTTGCTTTCAATGACTTGAAATCATAGAATCATAGAATATCTTTGGTTGGAAGGGATGCCCAAGGATCACTGAAGTCCAGTTCCTGAACTCCTCAAATTGTCTTTGCAACAGCCCATGGTTATCCTCAAGTGTCTGCCAGCTTGGCCTTGGTCTCCCAGTGAAAGTGATGTTGGGTTACCTCTTTTGCTTGTCCCAGAGGACACCAACACCTACTGATATCCAGCTTTTAGCGAGCCCCAGGATGCCGAAGGAGCTTCAGATGGAAGGGCTTGCCACCTTCCACTACCTACCAATCTCCAAGAGGACCTCCAAACCTCCATGACAAACTAAATCTGACAGAATTTTTAGTATATAATGTTCTGCATTAGCTAGAGGAGCTATAGATCTAAAGCTTCTGGTCAGTCAATGCCCTTCTGTTTCCATTTACGGTTAAGAATGCAAAAACTTAATGGTAATTTCTTTCCCAAACTCTCCTCAGCCTGTTCCAATTTTGGGATGTAATTCAGTCTAGTCAAAAATATTTTAAACAATGTGGTTTATTTATAGTTGGAAAAGGCATCTTAGTAATCATCAAAATTACTAGAAGTTACTAAATTTAAAACACAACAACTGCATTTTCTTCTCTCCCCATACGGAGCAACAGACTGAGCACAGAATCTAAGCACTGCTGTACACAGCTCAACAGAATTCTCTCCCTCCATGAACAGCTGCAGCCAGAGCCAGCAAAAGAAACCTTCTTAGGTTCCTTAAGCAACCAAAATGTGATATTAGGAATGGCAAGGAATACGAAATAAGTAACCTATTTTATCTATTGTAGTTAACTTATACCTTAGGAGTACTACCTATCCAAAAACATGACTGTGGAGGGAGATGTAGCCATGTTAATACAAATGATAAGATTACAAAAATCAGTACTGCTTATGCCATGTAAGAGTTAAAAGAGAAAGGATACTGCAAGTGTCTGTTGAATAAAGCAGCACAATTGCAAAAAAGCAGCCATTCAATAAAAAAAGGGACAAACTGAGAATTGTATAAGAAGACAGGCATTCACTAAACACATCATTTACTTGCAACAGTCAGTGTGATGAGATGCTGCTGAAGTCAAAAACCATGAAAACTCAAAACTGGCATTACAGTAAGATGTAAGAGTATAAAGAGTATAAAAAGGCAAGCCAAGCAGCAAACTCACATGAGAATGTAAACTAGAAATGAAGGAGGGGCAGATCACAATTGTTGCCTGCTCACTGAAAGTTATTTTCCATTGTTTGCTGAATCTGCATCTGGTATTACCTATTCCCAAGAAAAAAAATACACACACAAAAAAAAAAAAAAAAAAAAAAAAAAAAAAAAAAAAAAAAAAAAAAAAAAAAAGAAAAAAAGAAAAAAAGAAAAAAGAAATCTGTCTGCACATCTCCCAAAGCAACACTAGAAATGCTGAATGACTTCACCACAGAGGTTTTGATGTTCTGTGTAGGTTCTGGAGCACAGTTTGGTTGCACACACAAAACTCTCTACACTGCTCAGAAATATCAAAACCATATCAAAACCCTTGATTTACAGTGTGGTGGTTTGACCCTGGCAAGATGCCAGGCACCCACCAAAGCTGCTGTTATCACTCCCCCCCACAGGAGAGAGAAAATAAAATGAAGGGTTCACGAGTTAAGGACTGGGAGAGATCACTCACCGAATACTGTTGATTCAACCTGGGGATATTAACTGGATTTATTACTACCAAAATCAGACCAAGATAATAATAAGTAAAATGAATCTTATAAACACCTTACCCCACATCCCTCTCTCCTTCCCAGTTCTACCCCCTCCCCAGAGCGGCACAGGCAGACAAGGAATGGGCACTATGGTCAGTTCATCGCATTTTGTTTCTGCCACCACTCAGGGAGGAGTCCTTCTCCTGCTCCTCCCAAGGGCTGCAGTTCCCCACGAACTTCTCCACTGTGGGTCACTCTCCCACAGGGTGCAGTCCTTCAGGCACAGCCTGCTCCAGCGTGGGTCCCCCACAGGGTCACAAGCCCTACCAGGAACCTGCTGCAGTGTGGGTTCTTCTCTCCATAGGTCTGCAGGTTCCCGCCAGGAGCCTGTTCCAGCACAGATTTCCCACAGGTTCACAGCCTCCTCTCAGGCATGCACCTGCTCTGGTGTGGGTCTCCTCCACAAGCTGCAGGTGGATCTTTGCATCCCTGTGGATCTCCAAGGGCTGCAGGGGCACAGCTGCCTCACCATGGCCTGCACCACAGGCTGCAGAGAAATCTCAGCTCCAGCACCCGGGGCAGCTCCTCCTCCTCCTACTCCTCCACTGACCTTGGTGTCTGAGAGTTGCTCCTCTCACTTATCCTCACTGTTCTCTGGTCACAATTACTTCTGTGCAGTAACTTTTATTTTTTTCTCTTCTTTAATCTGTTACCACAGAAGCGTTACCACCATTTCTGTTTGTCTTGGCCTTGGCCAGTGGTGGGTCCACCCTGGAGTCAGCTGGCATTGGCTCTGTCAGACATACAGGAATCTCCTGGCAGCTTCCCACAGAAACCAGCCCTGTAGCCCTCCTGCTACCAAAAGCTGGCCATGCAAACCTATTACATACAGAGAAATACTTGAGAAATTCATCAATAAATCAGGCATTTGCCTTTTCCTTTCATAAGAATTGTTTTTAATAAAAAAAAATACACAGCAAGCCCTGCTCATATTTCTTGTTCACTTGTTTTCAGCTGCAGTTGTTACAATACAGTTGGGCAAATTTAGCTATTAAAAGTATTTCCAAAGGAAACTTCTTCACATTCAAACTTCTTTTAATTCTTTGGACCTAGACATTGTTTGGCATTAGAAGATGTAGGAAGCTAAGGAAGGGCCAAGGGCTTGTCTACCAAGGCAGCTATTCTTGAAAAGCCATGGCACTCCCAAATATTCATACCATGTTAAGTGCAAGAGGGGGCAAGGCTGAAAGATGTGTTATGAAAAGAGACATAGGAAATGGCTCACCAGAAGAGAACACCTATCCTTATGCCCTTGATATTCAATGTGAGTTGCTGGTAACCACAGATTTGCTTTCTTGTATTTTGTCTTTGAAATCTCTCTAAAGTTAAGGTGCTACCTTGATAGAGGTCAGCAAATATTTTTATTCCATTTATAAATATCTGTCATAAAAGCATGTCACAGCTGAGAATATTCTCATTAGAGCACTTTACAGACAAAAATTTTAAGTACTTAAATTGCTTCTACCTAGTATGCCTCATTAGAAGTCTCTTTACCTTAAGTTGTGGTTCGTTTTCAACAAGCCACACACACAAAAAAATCAATGCAATAAGCAGAGAACAGGTGGGGAGCTGGCATTACAAACCACTGAGACCTGTTCAGCACTTGGCAACCTACTGTAAACCATACCTGCAATTTTTCATCTTTTATCACTTAAAATTTATCTTTACTTTGTCTGCATGGATGACATAAAAGTGGGAGCATGCATTTAACACACAGCCATGTAAAGACCAGACACTTGAGCACCAGCCTAGCTGAAACTTCCCCAATAAGCTTATGGACAAAATCCCAATGAAGCAGACATGCGCTGTTCCAGAGGCCCCTGGTGCTGAAGAGTCTGTTTGAACTATCTGATCAGTTTCAAACACCTACATTTTTAACTGATGCTGTTGTGTACACACAAAATATCAGTGGCAGTCCCGAGGAAGAATATAAAGCAGCTTGAGAATAATCCGAATGAGCAGAACTATAACTTGATTGATTTGATTTATAAAAGAACAACCTGGTAAATGATTTTTTTTTAGCAAGGTAGACTTAAGCATAAAAGGAAGGCTGTGACTTCTTTCCTGAAAAATCTGTGATAAAAGACAAAAATGCTAAAGTGATCAATAGACATATTCTATTTTGTAAGATTTATATTGAAACAAAAGGGACATTTTTTTAAAACTTTTATCAGTGTCCATGGTTACAAATGCTTGGATAGGTCAGCTGTACTGGAGGCAAGGGATACACAAAAAACAACCAACACCTTTAATTTGTTTCTACATATACAAAACCAACAACAAAGCCATGTCCGTATGTGTGCACAAATGATCGGACAGATTAGATGTGACATCTATCTAATAACAGCTGGGGAGGAGACAAACCTTTAGGAAATAAAGATAATTTTGCTGTTTGTACAAAGTCAGCCAGAGTCAGACACACGTTAAACCACAATTAGCACACATTTTCCATAGCCTTAGACACTACTTTATGTCTGTAAAAATACTTTGTGGCCTTACCCGCTGAGGCAGGAGGCGGAGTGAGGGCAGGCAGGCTGGTACTAGTCACCTCCTCAGCACCGGCATGTAAACTGTCCTCACTGTGCTAAAGCCCGCAGCATGCAGGAGCACGGGCACACTGACGCAGCACCCATCTCCACAACTGGTTCTAACTCGTTGTTTAGCTTACTTTGTGGTAATCACTTCAGGAAAACAAATATGAAACCCCTTCAGTCAACAATCAGTCCTGCATATTCCATTTTTCGTCCTACTTAAAACAATCTGGCTTTATGACAGTCACCATAGTTCTTTCAGTTTTCTGTAGCCTGAGACCTGCATGTCATGAACCTCATCTTCCGTCTGACCTTGTAAAAACCATCTATAGGATCCCCTCCCAAGCAGACTTCCAAAGCTCAAGGGTGGGACTTAACTTTGCCATACAACTACATCAGCTGTAGCACGGCCCTACAACTTTATTTCTTACCTATCATGTGACTGTGTTCAACTTACTACCTCCCCTCTGCGGGTAACGTGATGCCATAGAGTGGCAGTTCGGGGTCCCCCGGCAGACGGAGGGGCTCCCCCACACTCGGGTTCGCCGCACGGGGCTGTGTCCGTGCCTGCGCGTCCCTGCTTGTGCAAACGGGGGCCTCCGCCAGCTCTGACACGCAGGCAGGCCGAGGTGTGCGCCAGACTTCATTTCCCACAGGCCGCCGCTGCCCCTCCTTGTCCCGGCACGGCTCCCGTGTCTTTAAAGGGATGCCCTCTAGCGCGAGAACCGCGCACGGCCTTTCCCACTTCTGCCACACTGCCGAGTAGCGAACGCAAAACCTACTTGCAGCAGCTGAGGCAAGGCACGGTGCAGGGCTGGCTCAGGCACTAGGGAAACGACTGGAAGGCAACCACCAAAGACAAAGGGAAAAAACTCCTACAAACCAACAGCATAGAACGGAAGTCTAATCTCACTGTTCCCATTTGAATAGCAACCACTAGGAAATGAAAATGACTAAAATGCCAGTGGACTGGCTTCTAGTTAGCTTCTGCATGATAAACATCTTGTGAATCAAAATTACAATTTCAAATTCAATTAATCCTTTCTACTAAATTTAAAACTGCAACATGCCAAACAGTAATGTTAACTGTCACCATAAGTAAATATACCATTTATTTTGTTCACTGTAAATTAAGAACAGTATTCAAATCTCAGACATTTACCCTCTACTGCCACACAATGCTGGCGATCATCAGACCTGTACTTTAAGAACAACACTGAGGACCCGAGCCAGTTAATGTTGTTCTTGCCGAACTTCAGCATTCGCAGAAAGCAAACACTAACTAGATTTGTTTGAACTGGCACGTATTTTAGGTTTATTATCATTTTACAGTATCTCACATCTCTCATTAATATTAACTTTTATTCCAAAGTGACAGCATAACTTTCTGCAAAGGCAACGGCTGTGATGTACAGAATTACACTAGCGTATGAGTAAAAGAATACTGTGCCGTGACAGATGGACCTGATACATTGTGTACCAAATATTAAATGCTTTTCTTTCAGTTAGCAAAGCATTGTTTGGTTGATTACTATGCTTGTTATAAGGAGTATGAAGAAATACATGTTAATAAGTAAACTAATGGCTGACTAAAGCATAGGTAATTAAATACCCTGGGTGCTTCTGAAAACATTGCCTTGCAGATATAATTCCAGTCTGTGTGTCTAAAATACATACCCCAAACAAACTAATGTTGCAAACTGGAACAGAAAAGATACTTTTAATACAACTTTATCTTCACCTTAAAGACCAAAGGAAGATGAAATCGGCCTCCTGTACACAAATAAAAACACATTCTGAGAACTGTGGAGCCCACCCTACGCCAGACATGTCCCTACCTACTGCATCAGTGCCCTGAGTTTTTGATGCTTACAGGAGAGGGTTTCTGAGAGGCTAAGCCCAGGAGCCCACGGCAGCAGCCTGCAGTGCAAGGCTTTGCGAAGGAATGTCGGCCACCATGGATACCACCAAACTCCCTCGCTCCTAGAACAAGGGCATTTGTCAGAAAAGGCTCCATAAAATTTCATCATTCCCAGCATCCTTTTCCTTTAAATGCTTCTTTATTACATTAGATTAGAAAAGAACAAAAAACACAACAGCAAACAAGAGAGATTTTGGTTAGCAGGCTTCTTGTTATTCATTTACTGTTTATTATTGATTTTTGTGACTGTGCAGAAGGATCACGTGTGCACTGGAAAGAGGACGATGATAATGTACAGAGGGCACTGTATGCCAGGGAGCTCGTGGCCAAAGCAGCTGTCTGTGGGCTCTCTGTGGCTGGTTTTTGGATTGTTGGTTGTTTATTCTAGCCTAAGAAAGTCTCCAGTGTTCAGACTGGACTAAACCACAAACTCCAGCTCTAAGGGTCCACTGCCAAGATACAAAGGGGTCATAACCCAGAGTGGAAGAGCTGAGATTTTGGGTCATCCCCAGGGTGGGAGCTGCCCTCCCAGTGAACCAGGCTGGGCTGGCACTCACAGGCACGGAGCCACCTTACAACAAGTGAGGGGTGGCCGCTCTCGCTCACACCCACAGACACCACGGGCCACCGCAGCCCTGCGGCAGGGCCAAGAGCAGCACCCCGACCCACACACTGCTGCCACCTGCCAACAGGGACTCCACTGCACCTAGGGAAGAACAGATCGGTAAGGAAGATACTCTAGGATATTTATTTCAAGCCTGTATTACTAGCTCACCTAAGGAAAGTAGCAAACAATGCCGATTTGTCCCGCACATCACTGACTCTGTACCCCAACTGACAGACCTGTAGCCTCAAACACAAGGGGAACAGCACTGTATTTTATAGCATATACACTACTAACATAAATATTACATTATATGTAATATATATCAATATATTTTATATATATCATATAACATATTTTATATATTACTGTATATATTACTCAGAAACAAAAATAAAAACAATTGCTCAGTGAAAGTATTGTTCCATAGTCAGTTACTGCCAGTTTGAATGTGGTACGAAGAAAAATTGAGATTTTTAGATCTACCTGACTTACAGAAGAGAGTAGAATAGTACTTGAAGTACCCAAAGTTTTCAGCAGACTGATTTATTAATTATTGGGTTTGGCTTATGTCGTGTAAAATGTGTCACACTGTCAGAAAGCTCATGATACCCTGTAAAACTGAAAATTTATATTGCAACTTCAAGAGTTATAAAAATGTGTGGAAAGATAACTGATTAAAAAGTTTTAAACATAAAAGCAGCTGAGAAACTTTGCAGATTAGATTTAGATGGGTCAACTTCTTTTAATGCTAAATACCTTTATTTAACCCACACTGCCAGCAGTTCTCAGCATCTGGATACTCATGCTTCAAATCCAGGAAGGCAGTAAATCCTCAAGTTTATTTCAGATTGCTGGGAGGTGTATGACACTCACTTATGCCATATACCCTCTTCTATCAAGACTACTGTGAAAA
The DNA here is from genome assembly GCA_013400515.1 of Erpornis zantholeuca. NCBI lineage: Eukaryota > Metazoa > Chordata > Aves > Passeriformes > Timaliidae > Erpornis > Erpornis zantholeuca. The sequence goes on from VZTN01012043.1 coordinate 50,142, forward strand.
AAAACCTCTTGGGCCAACACTGTCATTTCCTTAACTCAGTAGGAGCTTTACCAACTGCTTTGAGGAGACAAAGTAGATTGCAACACAGACTTTCTCAAAATAATAATGGAAAGTTAACTTCAGTTTCTACCTCATGACATCAATCTATCAGCTAAGGCCTTCAAATAAAGCAGTATCAGCCCTGTACAAGTAACACCCACAAGATCTGGGATGTTAAAAGATTTCCCTTTGCTTTGGTGAGGACAAAAGGCACAGAAATAAAATTATATTTGAAAAAGTCAGACTGTTATAGCTTAAGATGTGTATAAAACCAGTTAATATCTATCACAACAAATCCAACAAACCAAGACTATTTCAACAAAATAAATATGGACACAGCAAGGTAAAAGCAGGATATGGTAATTTCCAAAATGAATATTTATTTCATTTTAGAATGGGAACAAAACTGCTGAACATGGAGGAAAAAGAATAATTAAAGGGCAAGAAAAGAGACACTGTGACAGGACAAAGACAGATATAATTCAAAGAACTTAACATGTTCAAGACATGGTTGAGTGTAAGATTAAGAGAATATACAGAAAGCAACTAGCTGAAAGAAATTACATTTGTAAAAGCAAGATATATATTGGACAGTTTTGATAAACTGTTCAAACCCCCCAAATTATGCCAGAGTACTTCATCTTTCTGTTTTTAATATGCATACGAAAGCTGCTGCACTATGAGGCAGTAATATGTGAAACCTGATAATTTTTAGAACAACAATAAATTAAGCAATGGAGGTACACAAAAAATAGGATAAAACACAAAATAAATAAATCATGCCAGACCAATCAGATGCGCCCCTTTAAAAAAAATATTCAGTTCCCTTACCAAGAAAAATGTGTAGCTCTAAACTGTCTGGATTTCAGTAAAGTACTGACAGTGCTGTAGAAAGCTAGTTAAAACAGGAGATGGAGAAACCTGCAGCCAGCCTGGGAGCACTGGACAGTGTGGAGAGCACATGGAGCTGCAAACTGAGCCTTACAGAGTATTTTCATTACCAAAACCAGGAGGTGCAGAAGACACCTGGCATCAGCTGCCAGAGACCTCATATCAAAGCTAATGGAGCTAAAGGCAAGGAACCAGCAAGGAAGACTATTTCCAGTGGAAGGTGAGAAGGATTAATTACATTATATAAGGCAGTTAGTGAAGCCTTACTTGGCATATGATGTAGAGTGTACAAACCCAATTATGAAATGGCCAGAAAACTGAAAGAATAAAGTACTACAAGCAGAATCAAGGACAGCCAGCTGTTTTAGGAGAACACACGAGGACAGCCCAACTGACTCAATCTTATGAGGGAAGGACAGGCAGGAAAAACCCCACATGAGTGCACTGGGAACCAGCCTTCATGGTGGTGCTATGGGTAAGAGTAAGAGCTGCTGCGAGCACAACACGTGCAAGCTGGCCACAAATACATCTAAGCGTGAATGAGAGCAAAGTTTCTATCCATGAGAATTATCGAGTTCGGGGAAAAAATCTTTCAGTGCAGCAGTTTATGGGAAGATAATGTAAAATATGTCTGAGGGTTGGAGTTGGGGACCCAGAGAGGCCTGTACACCTCTCCCGTGCCACGGAGCACAGCCCCTACATACTCCTCACAGAAGGACATCACGGGTGGGAACTCTGCCTTCTGTGAAGCTGCTGACAAAACATTCTCAGCTGTAACACAGGCCAAACCCTCCTGGCCAGGTCTGAGGAACTCCTGCGGCTTGGACACCTTCAGAAATCCTGGAGTTAATGAGAGCTCCATGGGACTTGTGTTCCCCACAAGACTATGTGGCTTTTGGGGTGACTGCTAACACAGCTGTCATCAGCACTTTTAAACCATAAACTCTTGACAAGAATTTCTGGGAATATGTAGGACAATATTAACAGCTAAAGCAATTCTCTTGTGCTTGTATCAATCCTCCTTTGTCCTGACCCAGTGAGCTGAACAGTCAGACATAGGGGCCAGAAAGCACTTTTATAACAACGCAGCACAATACAGGAGCCTACTCTGAGCAGGCAGATAAATCCATCAAGTCAAGTGCTAAAGAGGAGACACTTCTGGCTTCTAAGATCAGTAGTTGTGCATCAGTGCAGCCCTGGAGAAGACCTCCTCAGGTCCTTCTCTTCACAGGGAGGGCTCATCAGCTCAGCTGCAGCACCCTGCTCCTGCAGAAAGTTCTTGAAGTATCTTGAGTCTCACCTGGGGACTCTGTCCCCTTATCCCCTGCACAGGGTACAGAAGGCCAGCTGCAAGCCTTTTCTGATGGGGTCTGGTTTAACCTTCTCTCTGAAAACGGAGAAAATTACTAGCCTGGGACTCTAACCTGAGACTTATGTAAAACATACCAGATGGGTATACTATCAAGTTAACTTCAGTATTAAAAATAGCAGAAGAAATTTCACATGGAAGATTAAGTGCATTAGTGGATCATATAACCTTACTTCAGACCAAGCCACGCTGTAAACAATTTTCAGTCCTCAGCATAAACATACAGGACATGTCATGAAAACATTTAGTTATGTGAAGTTCAACATCCATGACGTTCTCAGGTTACAAGCATATTTTCTTGAGAAATAAATGGCCGCCTTACAAAATAAGATGACGATGATGGTAACAACATTTCTAGCGCTTTAAATTTGATCTCTGAGTGTCTTGCCACTGAGCACAAGACCCTGCATTTCAGCCTAACAGTCCTGACACTTAATAAGCCAAGTTTATTTGTAGAAAGCAAGCTGGAAATTAAATCTCATGGTTGCAGTTGGCACACTATACAGCACAGGAATCTTAATGATGACTGCAGTTCATTTTTGCCCTATAGTATTCATCCTTCTAATTGGTATATTTAAGTGCACTTTATCACTTAAGCAATGAGTCTACCACAGTGACAAATCTCCAGTTTAGACTTCACAATAATAAATCTTTGTATTCTCTCAGCAGCTGGCGGGGTTTGATTTGGACTTTGAATTTAGGCCCTTTCCTCAGGCTTAACAGTTACAACTTGTTTGTTCTCTCTGCTGAAAGAGTGACATTAACTCTTGTCTTTAAATGCATTATTGTTGCTTAAGCTTACTGTTCTTGGTGTTAAAACTGGTTGTCCTTCTGCAGTGCCTGACTAAGACACACACACACACACAAAAAATCCAATTAGCCTGTGCTGGGATTTCACAAAACAACTTTAACTCATTAGTATTTACACAGCAGCACTGGTCCACATGACACCTAAGAGACATGAGGACGAGCTGGAGTTAGTAACACAATCTTTCAATAGATGCCTCCAGTGCCACAAAGAGCTAATTTAAAAACAGGTGGAAGGAGCCTTCAGACACCCCCTTTAACAGCCAACAGAGGAGTAACATCCCCACAAGCACCACATAGTCCATAGACCACAGTCTGCCCATGGGACCAGGACAGGCATTATCCTAAACTCCATGACAGATGCCCTAAGTATGTTCCTGAAATAGCTCTGGTAAAAAAAAGCAAAACTTAGATGCAATCATCAAATCACAAGAGGAAAAACTAGCTTTGGACTGAAGAGACAGGGAACTCTGTCCTCCATATTGCTACAGGCTCCCTGCAGTACCTTCGTAAACTATTTAGGCCCAAGTCTTTGAGAATTCATGCATTTTAATTACCTGTGCACCAGGTAAAGCACCAGGCCTATGCTTTAATTACCAGTAAAGCACCAGGCCTATGCTTGCAGAACAAACCAAACCACTGAAGGTTTGCAGGATGAAGGTCTCATTTCCCTTTGCCTTAGTTCTCACTGTACAGTTCAGAACTCTCAGTTTTGTTCAACATTCTGACAGGTATCTGGAGCAGGGCCTTATTTTGCTAGATATAAAATACCTTCTCAAATGACTAATCTTGGATAAAAAAAGGTGAGTCCTGACTTGCTGTGATAGCCACACAAAAGACTTCATCAGCTTCTGAGAGCAATGCTCATTCCTTCAGTCCAGAAGAAACTGCTTAGCCCTCCAACCTAAGCCACCACTTAAGGGGTTTAATTTGCTTTACCATTTGCCAACAAGACAAATAACTTTCCCTGAAGCACAGAGCTTGCCAGCTGACTGAACAACTCACAGAAACCTTGGACTCGGCGGGGATTGCTCTCTGGCTTGCGCACAAAAGTCCTGGCACATGTGGGACTATTGCAGCTTCTGTGCACAACATACCTGCACACCATCAGCAAGTGCTTTTAGGATGTGGGGGTTTTTAAACACCAGCATGATAGTGTTTCAATTAGTCAGCTCTCCTTTTTATTATGGGCCCTTAGATTTCACTCCCAGTTTCCCCACTGAAGAGCCTGGCAATCCTCTTCACACTGAGGGTCTTAATACTGCGAGAGCCAAGGATGAAGAGCCATAATATCACTTGCCATATCTGCTGGGTCCAATGACACATCCTCAAAAAGCTCTTATAAAAAATTCTTAGCGTGTGCATTCCTCTGGGTTCAGTTTGCAGCCACCCCTTTTTAAGGATCTCTCTTTCCTATATTAAAGGCTACTTTAGGACCTGCTACTTGCTTCCCACCACAGAGATTTCAGCATACGCAACCACCTCTCAGTTAACGTCAGGGCACTGAATCAGCATCTCTCACAGCCATGCTGCTTCCTCAGACCATTGATGATTCGGGCCCCAATTCTGACGTGCATTTTAACTCCAAATATTTAGGAAGCTCACTAGGTTTGTCAGCTAGATTAAAGCTCTTTCACCTCCTTAGATACTATGTAGCTCCTCTGTGATTAGATAAACAGCTTGAGCTTCCTAAGGCTAGAACTGAGGTGTGGTTTTAGTACACTCTCCACAGCTCCTGTCAGAGAATGCATTTTAAAACAGGCAGGTCATTCCCTCCAAAATCCCTGTTTTATCCAACATCATCTTCCTAATTCCTGCCAGGTGCCACTCTCAGGCAGGCATCATGACCTTCTGTTTTTCACTTAAAGCACAGCCTTGGCACAGAATTATGGACTTTTCTCTCTCTTTTCAGTCCTTGAGGCACTGACACTAGTTAGCACGTGTTCTGTCTTTCACAAATGCAAATTTATGGTCTGGATTTTTGCAATTGCTTTGTAAAATAATCACAAAAAAATCTATTTTAAGTTCTTTCTTTAGTTTAGAATGGTGGTATTTTCGCAGCTGCTCAGACAATTAGGGCCTATGACCCCTGTGAATGAAGGGGGGCTTATGTTCTTTTGGGCTAAATTTTTCCAGGCACTCAGTGGATGCTTTGGGAAAATCCTACCACACATATGCAGTTTTAGGAGCATTTCCATAGATTTTCATCAGCACACAGAGGACATTAGACTTCAGTCAGAAGCGGGCAGTTGCTCCATGGTTGTATATCAATCAGTGTTACAGTAAGCTCACTGAAGATGATATCAAATGTTATTTTGAAGGCTCTGACTTACACATTTCCCCTGAAATAGTGAATGCAAATCTTCTAGAGCTTTTGCGGTAAGAAAGTTAATTTCTTCAAAGATTGTTTTCTCAAAACCTTGCATTTCCTACAAACTTCACTCCATTCCCAGCATCTGATGCTCACTGAAAAATTAAGCTCAATCAAAAAGTCACACCGGTGAAGAAATGTCAAAATTTATAGAAAACAAGTATCATTGTATACTGCATGCATTGGGCACTGATCCAGCAAGTTTTGATATGGCTTTTCCCCCAAGAACCCCCAGTTTAATCTACAAAGATTTGTTTACTTTTTGTCAAAAGTAACGCAGTACTTTCATGCACATCATAATCTCTTCCATAAACAATTAAAGGGAGAGTTTCCAAGTGTACCATGATGAAAATACACATCCTTAAAACAGTTAAAACCTGTTTTATAATAACCTCATGAATATTAGCCTACAGCAGTAAAACCTAAATTTTGCAAAACCCCAAAAGGCAGACCAAAGAAACCTCTAACACCCAAACCCTGTCTGGAGGCTCAGCAGCAACTAGGAATGCCCTGTAGTGCTCTAAGTGATAGAACTGAAGAGAGGGGTTAACAGTTAGGAAAACACTGTTTACTTTAATTCCACTGAGCAGAAAATAAGACCAGTACTTAGTAAATATTTAATTTACATTCTAGGAAATGCAAAAATTAATGCAAGTGATTTTGGGTCAATAAGCAAGCTATCTATCTGTAACTGATTCTGTGAATTTCATATGCAGGATTGATGTTGACCTTGACAGAAGTGGTCATGCATTTGAAACTTTACTTTCAACAGTCAAATTCTTAAAAACACCCCAAAGAAATCTACACGGCACTTGCAGGGAGTTAAGAATTCTTCCACCTCCTTTGGTGGCATGAATGTTTTCGACCAGCCCACCACCACACTGACTTCTGTAGCTCATGCAGCAGATGCTTACAGGGAAACCCATCACAACGACGGCAGATTGCTTTGAAGAAAGGCCAAGCAATTACCAGCAAGTCTGCAAAACTAAACTGTATTTCAGTTCTTCTCAAAAGAAAGAATCTGTTCTCCGGTTTTCAAACCATTTGAAACTCCCTGGCCTTTGCCAGGTTAATGTTTTCCAACCCTCATGATTAACTGCCCTAGCTTAAATTTATGAAGGGGAACAATACCTGCTGACCGTCTGTGCAGATGCTATCACAGCAAACACACCTCGACACGCACAGTGGCTTCAGGGGCCGAGCAGGCACTGGCAGCGCCAGCCCCGGCACCTGCAGCCATGCCCCCCAGCCCAGGAAAGACAAACCCCCAGCCATCCACTCCTCAAAAAATCCTGCTGTCCTAAGGGTGCTTTACCACCACAGCTTGCACACACACAGCTCCACATGGCCAAATTATCAGCAGCAGGGAAAAAGTGAAATTTAAAAAAGTTAGATTTTAATAACAGGCAAACGTTTTCTGCTGCTACTTGAATTTGAGACCATGGATGGGAATGAAAAGCTACTTTTTTCCTCACGTTGCAGCTTATTGGGGCACATTGCACCAATGCACAGTATAGATCTGCAGGGTCAGGAAGCCCAGAAAGGGAAAATCAGAAAAATGAGATGAGCTTCACTGACAGCAGCCACCACCCTAAGACAACACAACCCAAACCTGAGAGGCAGGCTCCATCTCTTCATCTCCCGCAGTATTTCTGCTAATGAAATCACACTCAGCTTTCCTGCATGGTTTAACACAAGATAAGTTTCATAAGATGGGACTTTTCCAAGTGCTTTGCTTCCTGAAGTCAGTGCAATGCACACACTGGTGAACACATCTGAGGTGGGCCAGGCTGACTAAAAAAACCTCTCAATTTTGTATCTTCTGAGAGACTCTTGGACAAAGAGAAAGTCCTAATTTTACAGGACTTTGAACATCTCCACTTCACCCCCTGGCCACACACGCACAAACCACGGGGGTGAGTGGGGACCTGGTGATGGTCAGTGCTGTCAGCCCTGCTCCGCACCAGCCTCTTCCCTCTCCAAATGGCTGGCACCATGAGCAGTGTTCCAGGTGATGGGCTTTAAGAAAACTCTATTACATGGTCACAAATCCCACATTAATTAAAATTTTAGCTATTTATTTCAGCAGCAATGTCATAATAAAAATTTTTAAAAAATAATAATGAAGAAATATACTGTGTTCCCCAGATATCAACTCTGTCCTGGCCACCACAAGGTGATGAAGCCTTCCTCTTCCAACTGTGGTTATCCTGGGACTGCTAACCTCAGGGGCCTGGCAGGACAACTTTACTTGCTTGCTTTCATTCTGCAGGCTTCTAACGCTCCCCTCTCTAGCAGCTCAGTTGGTAACACCATGGGGCCTTGCTCCAGCACAGCCGAATAATAATAATAATAATAATAAGACACTAACAGAGCCAGACTCAGACGAGAGCTCATACCTGTATATTTATTTTTCACTCTTTTAGGAAATCAGTTTTTCGATTTCTCCACTCTCGGCAAGCCAGAGGTTTCCTCCTGTCTGCCTTGTCACAAGCTAGTCACACTTAATGCTCTGGTCACTAAATCCATCCTTCTGTTGCACTTTGAAAGGATAAATAAAATCATCAGAAACTGTTTAACTTCAGTGCCCCTTTCCTTCTTAGGATTTGACTAGAAATCCAAACTCTTAGGTCAGGAAAAACAAGCACATTTTTAAAAGAGGTGTGTCTTAGTTCAGATTAGTGTGGCATTCAGAAATTGTGCAAGTGCCGACACGGGAAGAAAATACTGCATGTTATATAAAATAGGCATGTTTAATTATTTTGGAATAAGATGATCACATCCACTTCCTCAACTGCTTATTCTGTATTTAATATTCTAGCCTGGCATATTAAGTGTCCTCTCTTGCTTCCTGGCTAATGGAACAATAGTCCAATACAATAGTATTGTACTGAACTATTAGTAATAGTACAATAATGCAAACTCTCCTATTCCTAATTTTATTATTTAATCCGGACATTGAACTTTAAAAAAATGGCAAAAACCCCAAAACCACATGAAACACTACAATCAGATTTAACATTAATATTTTTATATGACAGACTAGATTTCTGTTTGGTTATAGCACAGTAATGTACTCCACTGAGGACACTGAAATTATGCTTGGCCAAACTGAGGACCTTCAAGCCTGGGAGCTCACTGAAACACATGGGATGACCAACATGCACTAATGCTCGGGCTGTGCACACTTGTACCACATCAAAAGAGGGAAATAAGACCTCACACTTCTTCTCAGTGAGACTTTCTGACACAAGTGACCAACCACCCGTCTATTTGGTGAAACCATCTGCAATGACTCTGACTGCCAGCGGTGCACAGCCTGCTGCCCTGTCCTTGCCAAAGCCATTTAAGGCTGCACGAACACTAGAGACTCCTATTTCACCACCGGATTTGAAGAATTTCAGACATGCGAATCCCAAAGGTTTCTTTATCAGCTGATCCAAGTTGGCTAAAAATTGATGCCTGATTATGACAAAATTGAGTTTTGCCCTCTGCTTCTAGTCATCAATTGTTGTAATTCTTTTCATGATTAAAAGACTATTTCTTTCTCTCCATGACAACACCACCTTACTGTAATCTTATTCTGATGCTTCTCTCCAGCCCTGAAATAATTTTTCCACTATCTTCTCCAGCTTTTCCACTTCCTTTTAAAAATACTGACACTAGGCATGGAAAAACAAAATCACACAGGAGTAGTGAGCACCAGGTCCCTGTGGCAGGTGCCCTCCCATACATGCCACACTAGTCCTTCATATCACAGCAGCCCACTGTGGACTCTGTTTAAAGTGTCTGATCTAAATCTCTGAAACCTTTCTAAATTACTGTTTCATGAAGTGGAAATCATACCTGTGGAACTTCTTGTTAACTGGCTGCTGAAGCCTGCCTCCGGTGGTACTGAAAGCCAGTTTGTTTGACCTCAACTCACCAACAGATCCAGCCTGTTCTGGGTAAATGCCCAGTCATTGTTTTTAATCACTCTGCTATTTCTTGGTGTCTTGCAGACGTTTTAGTAGCAACATTCCCAAATTTATTTTCACCTCACTGAAATACATTTGACTGGTATCACATAATCAGTTGCTGTGGCACTTAATAAACAACCTTAAACTAAAGACAGTAGAATCCGACGGTAATCAACTGGGGGGGGGGGGGGGGGGGAAAGACGACCCACAATAAATCAAATCCATTTTAATTAATTCACACAAGCTTCGAAAAACTAAACAAAACAAAAAAACATCATGTTATTACCAGTACTAATTTTTTAATAAATTCCATTTAGGAACAGATGATGCATAAAGACCATACTGCACCTATTGTTCTCCCCTGGTAACCCATTTTCATCACGCACTTTGGGACTTTCTTCAGCCTTTTTAAACTCCTCAGAGATTACATACTCTCATTTTACTTGCATTTTGAGACATTTCAGCAAACCCCAAGATGACTCAGCCGGAGTAACATTTCAAATGAGAAAGTGCATCAAGAATTAGTTTGTTCAAACTCAGGAAGAAATCAGAGGGGGTTGATTAGGTCTCAGATGGATGCCTGTGATTTTTTCCAATAGCAAAAATTATAATAGAAAGCAGTCTGACATTTTTGCTTGACAACCATGACCTGCAATGTTTACCTGGGATGTATGCATTACATAAATTATTAACAATCAAGCAACAAGAATTACATCGTGTTCTAATCAGTGTGTGGCAATGTCAAAAGAAACAGGACATTGTTCAAAGACATATTGTGAAAATCTGACCAAAATTGCATTTAAAGTTTATAAACACAATTTATAACTGCGTTTATGCTTAAAGTGAAAGCTGCCATATGCTGAATCTTCTTTTTTTAAAAAATTCTTCTTTCTGGATGCTGGAATTGCCAGAGGCTTATCGAATGAGAACAGGCCAGAGGGATGGGTGAAAAACGCTCAGATAACGTTTGACTTCCCAGCAGCAGGGATGCCACATGGGTTATATCTCATCTGCCCCAAAACTAATTTCTCTTCTCCAGCATGGTGGGGGGCGGCAGAAATTAAATTATCAAAGTAGATGGGTAGGAAAAGTAAGCAATTTTAAGAGAAAGACATAACTGCCCAATCCAGACCGGCTAATAGTACGTAAGTTACTGCAGATTCAGTACACCAGTGGCACACTACCTTAGCGAGTCTGAACAGCCAAAGCAAAGTCCACCGCAACACTGATAGTCTTCCAGCAAACTTGCACTCTTACTGCTTATTATCATTCAGAAAAAGTAGCTGAGATCTAATTTTTATCAGGGACATAATTAAAGTTTTAATCCTGGTTAAAAAGAAGGCTTGAGCCCAGGGTGAAGAGCACAAACAGCGGCAGAGGACTCGCAGGGCCGAGGGGGCGAGGCGGGCGCACCCCCCGCGGGCAGCCCGGGCTGAGCCGGCCCCGGGGCAGGGCGAGGGGCACACGATCACAGCCTACCTGTGCTCAAACTG
>VZTN01012043.1:61280-78187 GCA_013400515.1 Erpornis zantholeuca
CCCTGCCCGCGCCCGCCCCGCCGCGGGAGCGCGGGAGGTGCGGGGCTCGGCGCGGGCCGGGAGAGCAGAACCCGGGCACGAGGGGCACAAAGGCCGCGCAACTTCCCCCCCACATCTTTACCATCTTGAACAATAATTTCTGGCGGCATTTCCACCGTGCAACAGGACTTTAAGCCCCAAAAGGGCTCACGCAGGATTTTTTTTTGGTTTTTTGGCATAGGAGTCCCTGCGCGCGTGTGTTGGTGTGCACAGTGGCCAGCAGAGTCCCGACCTGCAAAACTCTCCTCCTTGGCAGATAACTGTATGGCACAATAAATGGGTTTGAAGGGACCCATATCTAGTTCCAGCCCCGCTGCCAAGGGTAGGGAAGGCAGCCACTAGATATGTGTCTCATTAAAATAGTGTCAGTAAAGCATAAACTTCAAGTCCTAGAATTGTTCTTTTGAGAAATACATTTTGCTTCTTCCATGAATGAGGTATTTATTCATTAAACACGATTTGACAGCAGAATGTGGTAAAAATTCAGATCGGTAAACACGATTCATCTCTGCTTTGTTTTTTGGGTGTCCCACAGCTTACAAACATTTAAGTAAATACCCACCACATATTTGCAATCTGTTTGGATCTCTCTCCTGTGTTTCCACAGTCTGTATCCAGTGGGACAATACTCTTCAGCACCGTAAGAAACAGGTATTATTTATAAAGTACTGCCAAAAGAACAAAAAATCCTTGAAAATTCCTCCAACTAGTAGTAACTCCGACCTGAGCTTTTCTAGTCTGCCGAAGAAGTTGTCATCAAAGAGGAAAACATAGTAGCTTTCCTAGAATGTTTACAATACCCTAAGGCATTAAACCGAAATAACTCCGTAGCTATACAAATTGATACCTTCTCAGGGTAGCAAAGGCACGAAATTTGTTCTTCCAGACTACTGCGGGACTTGAAGCTGGGTGGGGAGGGAACACTGGCTGGGTCTTCTGCATGTGATGGTGATGACAGGATCCCCTGATTAAGGGACCACGGTGTCCATATAACAATATTGGCGCAGGACGGACACAAGTTTTTCCTTCTAATAAATCACAAAACTTTTAAAATTAGAATATACAGATTAACTACATAAAAGGTCATTTATAATTTATTTACATACCAAAGAAAACCGCATTTCAAATTTTTCAGCTTCCTCTTCCAGTTTTAAAGGGAAGAAATACTTGAAACATTAGGTCACATCTCAAAAACCTCAACCTTATTCAATCATGCAGTTATTTATAAATCTAAATATTCCTCTCACATTTTCTCATGTATTGGTAAAAATACCAAGGCACTGGGCAATTTTTCACTCTTATAAATTTTCCTCTACATATTTTAGTTTTGAGAATATTCATGCTTATCTTAAAAAACTGAGTATGACCAATTTCTTTTATGTATGAAAGATAAGAGGTGGTGAATGGGGCTTTTCCAAAGTTTCTTGTTATAAACAACTTTTCACTCTATTGTCTCTAATTGAAAGACAGGATTGAATTGTGTTGGTTCCTCCAACTGTGCTTTCTTTATATCTCTGGTATTACTAGAAGATCAAAACACTACAAACTGTGCCCACTTAAAGCACAGTTATTAATTTTATGCCTTCCTTCCTCTAAGCACCACTGCTTCTTCTTCTTGTGAAATTACAGAAGTTATTAATACTTTGCAGTAATGTTATGCATTTCACTTCCAGATCTCCAATGTTTTTACAGTGAGCATAAAGTGTTTTAAAAAATAAGGATTTCTCATTGGGTGTCATACAAAGTAAAAACCAACAAAACAAATAAGCAAACAAACACAACAACAAAAAACAGTGGCACAAACCAAACAAAAAAACCCAATCAAACAAAACAAACAAAACCACCAACCCACAAAAAACCCCCAAACCCCAAAAAAACCCAATAAAAAAACCAAATAAAACTCCCCAAGAACTCAGGAAATACAAAGCATGTGTCCAAACCCAAATGTTTGTCTGAGGTGACAAGCAATTAAACACTGGATATCTTGACTCATGACTAGCTTAGTGCATTCATATGACAAATTACATTTATGATGTTCCTATTAAAGAGGCACCTAAGCTGACACTCAAGGCAAGTCACTGTTCAGGCTCTATTTAACACAAATTATCTCTTGTCTTTCAGTTCTGTTTGAATGAAATTCCAAGCAAACACAAAGCCTTGAAATGTGCATTTCATGAGTCAGAAGCCAACTGTTCAGTACTATGAAAAGACACCATTTTGAGTGTCATCTGGTTCCAGACAGTCATTTGCTAAGTCAAGATATAACAGAATACAGCTGAAGTGAATCACTGGACAAAAATAATTTTGAAAATAGTGTTTTACCTTTCTGCTAAGATTTTCCACTGAATTAACTCACTTGTTTAGAATTTCCTCACACAAGCTCTCAGTTCCTACCTCAAAATAATACCTGTAAGTGCAAACACTACTCATTTGTTTTCCATAAACCCAGTTCAGAGTTCCTAATTTCTCATATGACTGTTGATGACTTTGCTAAATGAAATCAGGAAGCAGAAGCGATGACAGTTGCTAAGCATGAGGTACAGTGAAGTTTTGTTTATTTTCAGAAGAAAGACATTTTCTTGAACTTGGGTCCTGGCAAATAAGAAAGAATAGATGGGACCACTGTGCAACAAAAGTCCAGTTGGAAAATTTTGCCCACACAATCTTTGTACGGGTCCAAACTAGTCCAAGATCTAAAGCAGTGGGGTTTTTAATGTTTGGGTGTTTTAGTAAACCTTAAAAATATCTTCTGTCTGATAATTTCAGAGATCAGAATGAGAGACCTTTTCTAGGCCCATAATGAATAACCTTCTTGGAACCTGGCTATAAAATAAGATTTTACTGGGGTCTTGGCAGCCAAAAGATGGCCAGGCACACTAGCTGAGGACATTCAGGAGGGGCAGAAATGAGATCACATGAGCTCCATATATATATGTGAGCACTGGGAAACACTGTGAGCTCGGTTCAGAGGCATCCCCGACCTACAGCTGATGCTTCATTAGCAACTGAATGCCATTAAGCGGCGTTGTGCCCAACACTTTTGAATCTAGATACCTGTCAGACAACACTGTACAGATGTGTGCATGCCTGTGTGCAGATGTGCATTTACGGACACATGAATACATGTGCACACAGTGCACCTTCTAAGTGTGCCAGCGGCGTGCTAAACAATACCGGGGCTGAACTGCAGGTGGCAGCCCAAGCTGGAATCAGCAGTGGGTGAGGAGCAGTGTGCCAGTGTGAACGACAGCACTGGAGGAGAGTTCATGGGATTCCCTGCACGGCGCTTTTCAGACGTACCAAGGTCTGCATAAAATTTCTTAATCACATACCCAAAAGTACACACAATCCTTAGTCACAATCCAGAAAATTAAAAATATGGTAAGGGACACGGAAACAAAAATTTGTGCTTAATTTACAATTTAATAGATGTATTTTTATCAAAACAAAGATATTGCAAAAATATGCAACTGCAGACTTTTGAACAGTGTGCCCAGGCTGAAGTTTCTGTTCCCCATTCTAAAAGTGGGATATTACTGTATTAGAGGAATAATCTTCAGCTTAAAGACAGTAATATTTAAAAACATACCACCAATACTAATGAGGAAAAGTCAAATATGCCTTGAGCACAACATGTCAAAAAGTTTAAAAAAATTGTCTCGATTTTTAACAAAATGTTGTCCATGGCCACGGGTACTCTTCCAGAACACATGCTGCTAGAGAATGGGTCAGGGTAGTTACATGGGAAGAAGGAAAGCCTGCCTGAAAGTTATTTTAAGATCTTTAGTGACAAAAAACCCAACTAACAAGCTGTCCTAATTGCAAGACAAGTAACAAAACCCAGGTTAGAACTGGCTCAGTTAAGAATCAGATGTCAGTGCAAAGAGAGGGCAATAGAAGGTGTTGCTAAATAGCTACTGCAATTCAGAGCAGAGTTTCAGTATTTTTGGGTAGTGTTCAAAATAATTAAAAAACCAGAAAGAAAACCCCAATCAAATTAAAAAAACAAACAAAAAAACCAAAAAAACAAAAAACCAAACAAAAAAACCAAACCCAAACCTATTTTCTTCTGCTGCTTTTTTTTTGCCTTATTACTTTTTTTTCCCTAAAAATGAGACGGGAATTTCACCCTGTCAGCACACTTAGGCATCAAGTGTGGGGCAGTGCCCCATCCCAAACACAAATATTTCATAAAGCAAATTGTTTGGGGTTGTTTAAAATGCATGGAGATATTCCCCAGGAGAACTTACATATTTTTGTGAAGTGGACACACACATTCGTTGAGGCTTTTTATTAAGCTTCTTTATAAAAGGTGGTGGAGCAAGACATGCCAGTATTTGTATGGGATGGTATGTGCTTAGGATTTGTAAAGGAACCCTGCGAGCTGCGAGGTTGGCCCCTGTCAAAAAAGAGCTCTCCACAAGTCAGAGTCTGGCATCTGCATCCACACATGTTCTGTACGTCACGGGAAGCTGTGGGAGAAACAGGGAGGCAGAGACAGATGGCGAAAAGCCCAGAGGGAACAGCACTGGTTTCTCCCTCCCCTTTTGAGGTCGAGGAAAAGGACAAAAGGTCTGCTCCCCACATCCGTGCCTTGGACTGAAGCCAAACAGTAAATCTACTTTTTTTTTTTTTTTTAAGGAGATGCCTTTGTGGGAAGTGTAGAAGACAGGGCCTTTTTTCACTGATTGGTATCCTGACCTTTTTTTTTTTAAGAAAAAATATGTTGAGCATGGTCTTCAATTTAGTGAGTGTTGATATTATATTTGATGAAAAACATTTTAAAGAGAGAAAAAGGTCTCACCTCCTCCCATGTGAAATCTGCAATTAGCAGAGTGTAGTTTTTTTTCCTCTAGCCTTTGCAACATGGCATTGTTACCTGCTACATATCAGTAAAAGCACAGAAATCCACTGGCAGTTACATTTTACTTAATCTCCAGACATTCAGAGGAAGGAAACCGAGCAGTCACTGTGCTGGATCATGTACAGGCAATCATTGCTCCTTGAGGCTGGCAACAATTACAAAGGACAAGAACAGCTCTGCCTGTAGGCAGGAAGGGATTGAGCAAGCCATGGAAGCAGGTAGCATCTAAATGGCATGTCATTTACCCATATCACAGCTAGAGTTGGCTCTCAAGCCAAATCTTGTTAAACCTCTGCAAAATCAAGTACTGAAATATCCTTTTGCCTTATCTGATGCAATTACTTTCTGCTTGCTTGGTTGTCTTGCCTCTCCACACCCATCCAGTATGTCATCGCTGAGAAAGTCTCTCTCACAGAGCCTCTTCTTCTTACCCTCTCCACAGATGAAGGTCTCTGTGAGCTCCTCTTTAAATCTGGGCTACAGAACAATTGTCTGTCTTACACATGCTTCATCATGTCCTACTTTCTTCCCTCCTTTGCTCCTCAGTTTTGCTTGATCTGTTCTTGCTGGGTCACAGCCTTGTGTCTTCTGCGCCCAGCAGTCATTCTTCAGCTCCAAATACCTTTCTCACACCATCCTTTAATTCAGTCCATCCTGCCTCCCCTTTTAGTAGTGATGCTGCTGACTGAATCAGTTGCTCTGCATGGCAGCAGGGAAGAGGAACAAGATGAAAACCCTAGTGGGCAAGCAGGGAAGTTCATCCATACACTTTTCTGCTCAGCATTTCCCCACCTTGCTGGCAAGGCAAGCTGTATTGAAGGGGCTTTCCCTTACACCAGAAAACTAGGAGAGATTCTGAGAAAAGGATATAGTAATGGTTGCTGCCTGTGAAATCACCTTGTGTGGTGATTTCCACCACAGGACTGCCACAGGATTGTAGCAAACCCATCAGTTGCATTGAAAACCCACTGTTACAGACAACCTTGGAACCTCTTTTACTGGGTATGTTACTTTGCTGGTAACTTTCATGATTCCTAGAACAATAATCCTTGATTGATTGCCCAGGTTGCATCTGCTACTGCCCTGTTTCTCAATGTTGTCATCACCTGTGTTTTGACACCAGGCACTGGGTTAACACTTCCTGTCAGCAGCTACACTCTGGGTAGCAACTTTACTATGTCTGAAAGGATCTTACCCAGAGATAAATCCAGGTAGCTGGATTTATTCCTTGCAAAATTATATACTGGCATGATCCCCCCATTCTTCATTTACATTCAAGTGGAGTAACTGGCCACATCAACTGCTGGTAGGACTCACTGTTTCCAGCTGAAAGAGCTAAGTAGAGGTAGACAAGTTCTCAAAGGGAAGATGATGGCTCACTAAGTTTAGTAATGAACTGGGAAAAGACATGTACTAATTGCTGATTTTAACAAATTCTATTGCACCCAGAGAATCAGTCATGCAGAAACCTTTACCTTGCAGCAAAGCCTTGGAACAGGAGCAGCACTTAAATTCTTTGCGAGCACATGGCATTTACTTTCTTAGCAGCATCTCTCAGGTCTAGCCTTCTGCAGTTGAGCTGGCTCCTGGCACCAAGGACAGCTAAAGAAGCCTTCATCCTCAGTACACGCCTACAGGAACTTTGAACAGGCTCTTGAATGACTCACACTTTTCTGCTACTCTAGAAGTAATTCTGGCTAGCTTGGTGGAGGAGACCTGTCCCTACACATAGAAAGTGTGACATGGATGTTACGCCAGCTACCATCCAATTTTCACCACGTGAGATGCATCTCAGAGCTTGTCAGCTCTGACTGTTCATTGACTGCTTTTCCTTTCCATAGAAAAAAGACAGGAAAGAAGCACGTTATGTGCTTCCTAGCACAAGACAGGGTGGTGCATTTCAACTCCTCAGTTTTAACTGACATCAGTACCTACTGAAAAACAAATTGCCTGTTGTTGGCACAATATCCCAGATCACAAGGATTCAGTTCATCACCCTGGAAAAGTTCACAACGGCCCCAGTCTTTTTATGCCAAGATACTCTCAGTTCAGAATCCATGTGCTGGCTGGTCCACATCATTAGGATGGTCTCATTTTTTGTACACTCCTAGTACTTGCTTTGTCAGGGAAGGATAACATCAGGCACACAGGATAACATCAGGCACACATACCTATCAGTGCCTGGTTGGTTGGTTGATCTCCTTAATTTAGCATGAGTTTTAAAATTCCTAATAGCTTGAAGAAGATAATACTATTGCAACAATAAGATAATATTATTTCAATCAAGACCAGATTCTAGCAAAAGGAAATCCAAGTACCAGCTTACTATCACAATAGCCTGCAGTATCATCAGGGCTGAAATGAACAATACACAGATAAAAACAAGCATCTCAAAATGTGCAGAAACCAAAAAGCAGGATGTAAGGAAATAACTTAGAGTATCAGATTTCATGTAGAAATTGGAGTTGTGGTATTCAATCTTTAATCTAAAAGCTATGGTCTGGAGATGTGCTTCAAATATATAAAACATGTTGCAAAGAGAATGGGAAAAAGCCCTTCTGTATGCCCACAGCTAAAATAAAAAAGGTCAAGATCTGGCATTGTAGATTTGTCTTTTCCTACTATCTACCTTAATAATAATAATAATACCAAAACCTACAAGAACTTGGAGAGGAAGGATAATCTTTAATAATTTATTTCAGAGCAGACAAGTCCATCCTGCCACATACAGTGGAGTCGTAGGTGATGGTGACACACTCTGCAAAAAAAATCAAGATAAGCTTTCACATTCCATTCAAGGATTTCTAACACCATTATTTTTCAGAAACATTCCAACTGAATATTGAACTTTGGAATCTGTAATCAAAACTGTTTTTTGGCTAATCGTTTTTACTACCTGTTGTTCCTGTTGTTACAGTGAAGTTAAAGCTTACCAGTTTTACAGCATCTGAAAGCTTGTTTGACAATCACGTGTCACATAAAAGGAAAGAATAGAGCATATTTTTCTTCCTGCTACTTAGTTTAAAACTGCTAATGGCTCCTGAAAGGTCAGAGTTCTACTCCAGTGCGTATACAGACATTAACCTGAAGTGTCACAGCAAAGTTGAAAGTGTATGTATTTAAAAAATCTGCTTCTATTGTGAATATCAATCCATTTAATGATTACCTTGCTCCTTTCCCAAGTCTGTTTCCCTAATTTCCAAATGATGTGGAAGTTATTACTGCACAGTTAGACCCAGGTCACTGTACAAATAACAAGTTATTGACAGAAGGGCCACTAGGGCATTTGGGGCAGCAAAGCTCTGTCTGGGTTAAGGCAGACTGTGGCCAGGCCAGGGAGAACAGCTCGATCAATGCTTGCAGCACAAGTGCCCAGACAGCTGGGCAGCAGAGGCTGCAGCTCATGGGCACCGTACAGTGCAGACTTTGGCTGTGAGTGCTGTGCCAGCCTCCATCAAACCCATGCTCCTGGAGTGCAACTTTAATTGAACTGACCCTTTCCTCAGAGCTGCAGCATCAGGCTCCCTGTCACAGGCTGAACAAGAGCTGTGGTTGAATAGAAACACATGGCACCTTTCATCCTTAAAAAAAATCACGATTGATTGCAGTCTTGTATTTTATCATCTCACTGACACATCTTGTGTTACAACTGGATGTGCTGCCTCACCTGGGAAAAGGCAGAATGACAGCATTCCAAATCCCAGAGCTCATCTTTGGGCCCCTTGCTGCACAGTTTGATCTTTTGGCACCTTCACAACTCAGCACCAACTTGAGTGTTTTTGCCTTTGGGCATCATCTTTTAGTACCCAGCCTCTGCAACAGATGCAACACCACCACCCAAGATAGCCAGCACACCGGGCAGGGAGGCTGCTTGAGCAGGCACACTTTCCATACACTGCAGCCCAAGAGAATGAAAGGTGAGTATTTTTCCTGCACTGTAATTTTCAATTAGGTTCATAAACACTTTATCTGCAAAAGAGGAGATAGCCTCGTTTCCTTTTAGCCACTTATAAGAAAGAGCATTTGCTCCAGGGAAGGTGAATCCCTTATTTACCTCAGGGGACTAGAACTCAATTCTCTGTGTTTGAAGAAAGTAGCTAAGGCTCCAGATACACCGCAAGCACACTGCTGCTCTGTAATTGGCAAGGCCTCTGAGGGCATTTTTACTTCCTTAGAAAAAGATAGTGAGCATGTTTTTCTGAACCCCTCTTCAGAGCGCTGCTTGTCTTGCATTCATACGGGTGTGGCAAAGCTGCAGCTTAGCCTTCTACATTATTATTTTTAAGTAAATTCTGAAATAATCTTGAAAGGTAACTCAAACTGAGTTGCATACTGGGAAGCTACTTATCAAAGGAAGTACTCTCAATTCTCTCACTGATGCCTAAAACAGCTGTACTCAGTATACACTTGAAATTGAAAATGATGAAGCACAATTAAAGGCAAAACCAAAATTACTACAAATCATTATGGGCATATGGTGGTGTCCTCCCAAACCATCCAACCAACTACAATACACCTACTATAGTAGGTGTATTTACAACCCATAAGCTGGAAGTTGTTTCTGATCTGACAGTATTTCAAACTGCAGCTAGAAAGGGAAAAGTCCCTACACACTTTTCTTGACTGAAGAGCAACAAACCTGACAGATCTGCCCCTGGAAAACTTTATTGATTTGCAAAGAAAAGATGCACAGGAAAGTCTTACAGCATGTATCCTTTAAGACAATGATTATGACTCTGACCCTTTTTCCCGATGAGCACATGGCTAACATCATGCTGAGCAATACCTGTTATAGGTAAGCAAGTCACAGGAGCAGATGAAAATATTGCTAATAAGAGAACCTAGCAGGTATTAAACATTTATTTTCACAGAAGGAGTAAAGTGCATATTCACAGTTCCTTTCTTTTAGTTGTAAAAGAAAAAATTTACCTTTTTGGTTAAAATCTGATGCAAATTTTCCCCTTGAAAAAAAAAGCTCAGAGTTGACACTGTCACACAATAATTGACACTTCAAGGTTATGAACAAACTAAGTTTAATCTAAACCTAGTTTACAATTGCATCAGATGAAGAGCAGTTTCAGTCTTTCAGGTAAACATATGCAGCAGAAGCTATGTCAGTGTCAGCAAGTAATTCAATGCGATAGGAGTGAACCCACAGAATCAAAGAGTTGATGAAACTTCCATACCTACAGCATTTACAGTCTGGAAATGTGAAGGCCCAGTTTTGTCTGAAGCTCCAGGCATCCTCAACACATAGGTAAGTGGTTTCAAGCTGCCTGAAAGAAACTACTGCTATGGACTCAGGTCACCATTCAGAGCTGGAGGGCACCTGGTGCACACTCAGAGCCCAGGTCCCGGTTCTGAGTTCTCCAAAAGGAAGTGAACTCAAGAGTGCCAAAACGGCTTTGACAGCCAAACCAGTCTGTGGAAAGTGGGGATAAGAGAGGGATTTCCAAACTGCACAAACTACATTGCTGCCATAGATGCAGCTGGAGCCATCCCCAAAGAGAACATATCTCTCAGCATGTTCAGCCTCACACAACGCTTTTGACCCTGGCTGAGTGAGCATTTAGTAATGAAATGTGTTGCAGTGTTCCCAGTGGAACCAGACAGCAGAATTGTTACCAACATGGAGAGCGGTAAGGAGCAGTAGCCATGTAATCAAAATTACAATAATTTTAAAGTTTCATTCTACCCACAGTATGAATTTTAAGACAGACATACAAAAAGGGGCTGCTCAGGAGAACCTGAAAGCAGAATTGCCACTCCTGTTGCAGATGTTCACAAAGAACAGCTGCCTACTTGCAGAAGTTAAAAATTCCTTCATATAAAGGGGCACTAAGATGCATAAGATGCAGTACACTTCAAAAACACAAGCATTTTACAAGTCCATTTTACAAGCCATTATGTCTATTACACCAAGATTGAACAATACAAAGCTTGTCTTTATATTTAAAAATAGAATATAAACAAATAGTAGTTCACATTAGGACAATTGCCACAGCAAAATTTCTCAGAGAAAGTGCTTTACCTACAGAAAATACCCTAAAGCCTACCAAGCAAGCTCTAAAATTCTCCAATTTAAAAGTGGTAGGGATAGAAAAAAAAAAGTGCAAATGACATCCAAAACTTTGCTAGAAATCAAGAACTCCAAACGTGCCATGTACCTCAGCTGACAGTCAGGTCAGCTTCATCTGGGGAGTCATTACCCCTAAATATGATACAGCACACCATTTTGAAGAAGTAACAGAATAGTTGATTTACTTACAAATGGCTTTATTGAAGCTATAACTTAATAAATTTGATGTTCAAGGTGTAAAGTTGTCTCACAGACTAAAAATTAACACAAGAAAAAACATAAGTAAGACAGATCTACTTATGTTATTCAACTGGTAGAATTGAACCTGAAAGAAGCAATTATTTCAAGATAAGGAATTAAGACTATCACAGGACTGAATAAACAGGGAGGGAAATACAGTAATAGAGTACTTCACAGTAAAATACCTCTTTATTAGGAATATATTTAAAACTAGCTCTTTATTTCAGGTAAGAAAAATAGCATTCTGACTTTTAGTCAGTGCTGATTCTGGTCATATGCAACATTCTAAACAGCTAGAAAAGTTATTTGCACTGTTGTTGCCCATTAACAATTCTCCTAACTGTCCATTCACTGCCTTTTTTAAACTTGTTCTTAAATATGTTGGAAGAAATTCTTCAAATAAGGTTTGTATTTAGATCTTAGTTAGGACTGACTGACTTGACGGCGACTCAGCATTTGTTATTAGCTCACATGCAGCTTTTATGAGCTAATTGGAACAGAACCACATGGCTCAGGAGCTGAACTACAAAGACAATTGAGAGGGCAACTATCCAGGAAGACTGTGGTAGAACAAATCCCATTCTTCTACTGTACAGTTTAGTACTGTAAAGTAGCAGCAGTTTCAAGAACTTCTATACCTCTGTATAAGAGAGCACTGAAGAATAGAATATTGGGGTATTGCTATTAAAATTCACACAGCAAACTACTTCATATGTACATTTTTATACTCAGTACAAGTCTAGACTCTTTCTCTTGCTAAGCTGTAACTTAACAGTTTAAGGTAATTCATTAGGTCATGCTGTAAACAAAGACATAAAACCTTTGTGTAAGCTTTACTGGTTTAGGAGTGTGTATAAACATCTCCCTTCTAAAAAATAAAAAGCTGTTTAATTTTCCATTGTGAGCATATAAGTAGGTAGCATATTGTAAAACAAGTTTTTATCCAATTAAAAATTAAATCTATGTATTTTAGGGAAGTATTATACAGCATTTGTAACTAAGTCTGTGTTTTTAGATACCTGACATCCATTTTCAAAATGAGATATATCAGACAGGGAGAGTATTCTCCAGACAAATGTTTTAATTTTGGTGTTGGAATTTCTTCTATCCTCTGTAGCTAATATGAATCCAAAGTACACCTGTTTTAAGTAGACTTCCATATCGTGATGTTTTTTAAATGCAGATGAAAATGATAATGATATTACAATCCCTAAAAACATAAGTTTTAAGGTTGTTTTAAGCAAAATTTAAAAAATATTTAGAAACACCTAAAATAGGCTATATCAGGAAGCAATCTGATACTCAAATAAATAGAAAATTTGTGTTTTAATGTCACATCGAATTTTAGTACATTTCAATCCAAGAAAAAAATAAACAGACATAGTAATGAGTACAGGATTATATATATTACAATATGCCTTGTTATAATACATTTGTAGCTTTACGATAAAAAAACCTGGAGGGCAGATGGAGTTTGAGCTCATTTGAGTAATTGTCAGAACAAAGCATTAAATGCATTTCTGGAGTAAGTACTTTTATTTAATTTCAAAACCTCAAAACAGCATTAGACCTTGGCCTTTTCTTAAAAAAAAAAAAATTAACTACCATGGGGCTAGCTAAGTAGGTCTTCTGACAGGTTTAAATGATACAGAAAATGCTTTTCCCAATTTTACATACAATGAAAGGACACATGATTTCAAAATCAGCACCTATGGCTAACTCCATGTCAACTTTGACTTAGAAATGCACGTTACTGATCTCCACAAGGAATCCAGCAAATTTTGCAAGTTGTCCATTTCACATGAAAGCAAGAGGAAGGGTTATCATATGCAAAAATATTTTTTCCAACTGTTCTTAATGTGTAATTGAAAACTAAAGGCATGGTCTCTTCATTATAAAAAAATAAAGGTACAACGGAAACTCTAAAGGAAGATATTCAGCTATAGTGAAGTTGCAACCCTCTGAAAGGAAGGAAAAAGGAAAAAAGTCAATTAGCTAAGCTTTGTGCTCTAACCAAACTACTTACAGTGATTTTCAATGGCAAAAGCCCATGCTGACTGGGTGATTTGACAGTTCCAAATATTTTTTGTAATAATTTTTATTTGTATACAAGGACACTAAAATGATCCAGTCATGCAATGTTCACTTTAAGCATTCTGCATCTCTTTCCCAATCTTATAGCTAAGGATCTTGTTCCAGTCAATCTTGGTGCGGGTAACTGGCAATTGTCGACGTAAGGCCTTGAAAGTAGTGTCCGACATAGTCTGATAGTTCTCACTGATAGCAGTCTGTCAAACACAAAGTCACACAAAACAAAGACATGTGAAGAACAGAACTAGGATGCCATAAAAACATTCAATGACTCAGGGGCCTGCTACCTCTTAAACAGGCTTAATAAAAACATGCTAAATTAAAATAACATTTAATGAAGGAAAGCTGCTAGATATAGATTGAGACTGTGGGAGTCAAATTAATGAGACATGTAATAAACCTGGCCATAGCCAAGGTGTTCCAGCAAACCACAGTGTGGTTAATCAGCAGCATGAATAAAATGCTAATCAGTTAGCTCACACATCATTAATTCCAGACAGGAAAGTCTTCCACTGTTTTTCCTGTGAGGATGCTAAAGTCTGTCCACAACATTGTCTGAACTTGAATATAATACATACTATAGATAGTTCAAACATTTTTAAGAAGAGTATTTCTTTCAAACTGACTGAACACGGTGCGTGAAATTTACTTTATGTTCAAGGCCTGAATGAACATGTATTCACTTCTGCAGAGGGTATCCAGAACAGTTACACTCTTCTAATTTGGAAATGACTAACTGGAATAGGTAATGCCTATAGTCATATTTAGCAAAATTGTCTAACAGAGTAGCCTCTGACCAGAATCTGTACAAAAATTCCACTTAGGGAATGCACTCATGCTTCAAGACACCAGAACTGCTGATACTTAATCATGCAAGGAACTTTCCGGTCTCAAAAAAATACTTCTGTTGTAATGTTAAGCAGGTGAGCACAATCACCAGACACTATGGAAAGGCAAGACAGAGTTAACAGCAGCACATAATCTATTTATATGGAACTGCATTATCTTGCTAGTTCTAGAATACTAGCTTTGGTTAAGTATATGGTAATGCTATAAATATGAGTAAGAATACAGTATTTTTTTCCAACATACCTGATATTCATTTTCTGCAGCCTCTACAATTTTTATAAATTCCTTCGCTGTCTGGGCTTCATTCTAGGAAAAAACCATTTGAATTAGGTCTGATATACAGCGTAATTCTAGGACCAGGTGGATTATGTTTTTCCTATAGTTATAAGTGGTATCAGATAGACTCAATGAGAACACTTGACTGTTCAATGGCTAAATCAAAACCGAACATTCATCCAAAAGGCATATCCCATATGATGATGATGGTGATGTTACAAAAATAACATCAACTTTAACAAGCACAAAGATTGCAGTGAAGCTCATTAACATATTTTGATCAAGAATTCTATGGTATAATAAAAAGACATATGGAACAGATCAGCATTTGGAAATATGACAATGCCCCACCAAAGTCTCTAAAAACATGCTAAGTACGAATAACAACATTATCAATGCTACATTTCCAGTAAAAATTTAAGAAAACTTCAAGAACATCAGCTGACCCAGAAGTTACAGCAGAATATAACCATGAAAGCAAAACAGATTTGTTCATCACTAAACAGTCTGAATCTGGAGACTAATCCGAGGAAAACACTAGACTTTATACACCTGGTATTCTAAAAACATACCCAAATACCTCTTGCAAAAATGAAGGTGCAAATTTCATCATGACTGATAAGGATGAGGTCAGAAAAGAAACTGCTTAAGGATACAGGTTTGGGGTTTTTTTAAATAAAATATGCCACATCAGTCAATCTGGAGGCAAATCTGCTGAAGTGCTTAAAAGAAGTCTCCAGAAGGAAGTGAGGGTTCATTTATTTCCAAACTTCCAACTTAGCATTGGAGACATTCCTAGATGTGCTTTTGCAGAAGTTGTTGAAAGTTTGGAGTGTTCTAGTCCCATGTAATCCCTCATTCCTGCAAAGGCAAAGACTTGGAGAAAACTCTGACAGCTTCAACCATAACTGGTTAGAAGCTTCAGTGAAACTGCACCTAAGAGCTGTTAAAGTGCTCCTGGACACTGCAAGAGACATGAAGGACAGGGCAGAGACAAAGCAGATGAACAAATGAACAGGTTTCAACTTTTCAATGAACTGAGGAAATACTTTCAAAGGCTCTGCCAATGAAAGGAAAAATTCAGAAGTATGTGGTCTTATTTGTCTCAGAGGAAAACAAGGGATAAGAAAATAACCTTTGGCAAGATTATTCACAGCTCTACTAACAAGAGAACTTTAGTCATTTATTTCTGTTGTGCCTGTTAATGGTTTTAAAATGGGTTCTCTGACAAGCAACAAAAAAGAAGTCACTGACGCTCCTTTTAATCTAGGTATCATTTCTGCTGTGTGAAATAAGAATCTGTACAGCCTCTACTCTCTGTGAAGCTCAAAGCCAAGGTTAAAAATGGGTAACCAGCAGTATTCTTGCTTTTGTTTTAACTAAGTTATGTAAAAGATGTTTTTCTACTCATCAGTCTGCTGCTTCTTTACTGAATTGCAAAACAGGATTAAGTTTCTTCCCAACGGTAAGTGAAGCAAAAACTATTGAAAGGAGAACTGCATCCACATAACCTTCCCTGAAGCAACTCTTATTTGAATGAAAGACTAAATAGATCCCTTTGCTCCAGGGGGTCAGAAGTAATTTTATATCTACATCTCCAGAAGTGTTATCAGTTGGCACCACATTCCCCCATTTTTTATGGTGCTATTGCATCTGAAAAGCCAACAAGCCTTGCTTTATATTAACAAACAATGTTCTTTACAGATGAATTGAGCTATTGAGCCAAATTGGCCACTGCTAGTTGTTATCATGAAAATACTTCTACTGTTCCCTTTTACAATTTCTCTTTGCTAGTTTAATCTGTCTTAAATTTTATTAAAAATCACTCCAGCAGAAAATCTTGCTGTTTATAAACACAGTTATAGACATTTTTTTCAGAAGTAGTAGCTATTCATGGTGGAACATTATCAATCCTTAAAAGATACATCTGGCACTAATTCCAAACAATTTTTATTTCTATTGTTTGCTCCTCATTACTATAATCAGCCATTTGGTAAGAAGTTTAAAAAAATAATGCTTTAAATATAAAGTGTGTTATGATTCTCAAGTTGAAGCATCTCTGAAAGGTACAGAGACCTTTCTGTTTTTTACAGAACAGCAAGACACAGTCAGTGCCAGTTACAGACTGGAGAAAATGAAGGGAGAACACCCACTACTGCTTCTCAAATGGTATCATTTGTTTACTATTTTAGCATACTGGTTTTCTTCCAGTGAGCAAAGAAGGCAACCTCCTAGAGATTGTACTAAAGTCAGTTGTTTTAACTCAAATCTCCTTAATATTCAAAAATTAATTCTACTGGTCACTCTGCAGACCGAAGTTTAAATAAAGAAGTGCAGGACTACTGACAACAACCTAATTAAAGCTTTAAAATCAAAGTTAATGCAGCTTATATAAGCCACATGCAAGCATACATTAGTATTTTTTTACTTTTTTTAAAAACACTATCTGTTAGGTAGAAGTAGTAAATA
>VZTN01012044.1:0-15292 GCA_013400515.1 Erpornis zantholeuca
GAACAAGAGCAGACATAATTTTTCAGATCTTACAGAAAAATATTTTCAATTTTTTCAGTGATTTGCAGTACTGAAGTGGGTAATTTCACTAGCTTTTCTTGAGTCTTTTAAAATAAAAGAGCATTCAATTGTGAGGAGCATTATGGATACATGAGAAGATACCAAACCTGGAATCAGAGGGAAAACAAGAAGGGAAGAAGGTGATGTAAAGACAGAAAGGAGACATACTAAAAAACTTCAGGTTTTGCCTTGAAGAAGATGAAATGGAAAGGTACAATGGATGTGATGTGGTGACATTGAGGGCTGGGACAGCACCTGAAGTACTCATCAGTTCTGTTTTATTTGAGCTGGTGAGTATTGGGAACCATGTGAAGGATATTTTGCTAATCAAGAGAGAAGATGAAACTTTGTTTTCAAATCAAAGAGAAAAAGGTTGGTCTTAAAAGTGTTGTGAAAAGGAAAGCAAAAAGAGTAGTGGTTTAGATATACACAATGTGCAAGAGCTGAAGATATTTTCTGAGATTGAGGTCAGTGTTTTCAGAACCTTACAGTTCAATACTATTACAAAAATAAGGTCTTAGACTGTATCTATGTTCTAGTGGAACTCTTTAATTTGCCATAACAAACAGTGAAGATATCCATAACACAGAAATCTTTATGTGAATGGGCCAAACTTGTTAATATAGTCAATGGAGTTTGGGATAATGCATCTCTTAATGAAGCTGGCATTTAAATATATTTGATGAATCTTAAACCACACAAAATAAATATTTTTTTTAACCAACTACAAAGAGATCAAAAATAGACATTTGGAATGACTAAGGGATTCATGGATTCAGAGCAGTGTTTGGAATTAATCATGCATCTCAGTAAAATGCTGAAATGAATCTAAATTTGGGATACTGATTTTAAAACCCCATTTATTTTTAATGCAATTTAATCAATAAGAAAACTAAAATGATTCAGTTATCAAGCATCTATTTGGTAATATAAACCAAAATCCCTTTGATAAAAAATAGCTGAAAAAATTTAAATTATATGAAGAAAGGAGGAGAAAAGAATTACAAAGTTCCCAAAATTATAAATATCTAAATTAAAAAAAATCTATAAATTCCATTATACCCTAACTCTTCTTTCTCCCACAAATGTGTTGCTTTTCATTATTCCTATATGTTTTAAGAGCACAGCATGGCCCTAAGAAAACAACTTACCATTTAATATGCTTAAAATGCCAAGCTCTGGTTACAGGGTACTTGTCACTACCTTCTTTAAATTAGCATAGCTATCAAAAGGAAAGAACATATCAGAAGAACAATTTTAGCAGCAGATTTTGACTAACACCTTCTTTTGCAATGCAGACACATAAAATAACTGAGTAGCCCTCTGCTTCTCTGTGATCATACCACTGATCCCAGAAAAAGAAGTGTAACATTATAAAAGCATAATATTTCAGTGAGTACTTGAAAAGAATGACATGTGAAATATATTTGCATCACCTTGAGAATAAACACCTTTGAGTGGAAGAATAAGTTAAAGAGCTACTTTTAAAGCACTAACTAAACATCTAGTCTAAGGTATGTTTATCCATCTTCTTTCCACTGACTCTACTATAACCTATCTGTATTGATAGTGGTAAAGAGATAGATATAGTGAGTGGGTAAGTAGTAAGCAGAAAAAGAAATCACCATGAATCTGTCTTGAAATGGCAGAGCTAAGTGACTAGGATTATTAATGAAATAAATTATCCCAAATTAAGTAACTATCATTAGATATCAGTTTCTGGTTTTTGCCTCCACATAATTTAGAAAATATATCTGCAATTCTAAAATATCTTGTTCATGTGCTTTCTCAAACTGGTCAGAATTAGAAAGGCAAGATACTAAAAATATTCAGCAATTACAAGTGGATTTTGTCCATACTACTGTTTTGAGGAAGACAAGGAGAGACTGTTGAAATCATTAGTTTATTTGTACCCTGCGGGATGTTTGCTTAAGAATTGTTACAGGCTAATATGTGTAAGAGAATCAGACTGAAATATTCTGTAAATTAGGAATTTGTATTTCCTTTTTCAAATGCAGATAGCAACTTCATACCTATTTGCTGAACAGATACAAAATAAACCAAGGGAATTATCATGTTTCCTTGCTAACACCTCTCTGTGAAAATTGAGAAGATATGTTTTGGTTGAAATGCACTTGAATCACTAATAAGGACTCACTTCTTGCTCTGTGTCCCTTATAGTCAAAGAATGTAATTTACTGGGCCAGTGAAATCTGACTGCCTGGATCAAGGTGATTCATTTTGTGACACTCACTGGCTCAACAGGAAGGGGAAGTAACCTGAATCCTTCTTAGAAAAAGATCTATTAATGAGAGCATTTTTTTCTTCCATTCCAAAAAAGGTCTCATTGCAGTCTTCAATAAACTCTTTATCCAAATGTTGTTATATTCATGGGAGTGAGGCTGCCTTAAGTGAAAAAGATGAGAGACACAGAGAAAACTTACATGAAATGCTGTGATATTTGACTTGCTGCTTTCACTGTATATGATGAGCGATCAAGACAATTTTGAGGCCCACAGCTGGATTCTACCTTGCAGTGCTTCTCCCTTTTAAAATCCATACTGCAAGGATTTTCCCTACATCTCAAATTGTTATACAATCTCTGTCTTCTAAAGCTTAGAGATGCATAGCAAAATGCAAATATGTTATATGGCATCTCATGGTTATGTGTAAAATATGTCTGCATTCTCTGCCCCATAGAATTACTGAATATCAGTCCTTTTTTCCAGTGCCAGCATTATAAGCAAGGAACTGACCTATTAAAGTCAACAGAGTCAAACACGGTAAGAGATGATGTGACAGAAGAATCATATCCTTTATAGTTTTCTACCTCCTTCACAAAAGAAAGAGCATTTTCAGTTTTAAACTACATTTATTAATGCCCCTTGATTTTGGATATTGTACACAGAGTCAGCTCAAGCTTACTAATAATTAGTGACCCAATGGGAAACACCTCTTTTATTGTATCCATGAAAAAAATACTGCTGAGAGCACTGATTATGTTTCATTCCACTCCTATCAACTTAATGTTATTTGTTGGCATCACTTGTAATGGTACTATTGTTCTCAAAATATCATGTCCTTTTCTATCCAGAGTGTGTTATTTTCCTGCTTATGGATATGTTTCTTTCTAGCAAATCTTTCCTATTATATTATTTAGAGTTCTGTAAAGGCCCATTTCTGTTTCTGCTGTTGACCACTTTCACTTGTAGCTGAGATTAAAAGAGCACTCAACATCTTTAGCAAAAGCTCTTTGCCTTGCAGGATTGATCCTTTTGTTGTTTACTTGCAGGATCCTTTTGTTTCCTTTCTTTTTCATCCTGTTATTTCTGTACTTCTATAGAACAGGGAAGGGTCAACTCCTCCTCCATCTCCTTTTCACTACTCTTTCATTTGCAGAGGATAGAAAGTTTTGCAAAAGACAGAAAAATATCTGTATAATGCAGGAGCAATTCTCTCCTATTGCCTACAACCCAGCACTTCCCTGCCTCCAGTTTCCAGTGTAAAGGGCATCAAGCCATGCTACCATTTTGAAAAATGTCCTGGAGATCAATGCAGACCAGTTAAAGGTATTAAGCAGAGAATGTGCTAGTCTGAGCTGGGGAGGGAACATATATTTTTGAAAGACAGCGTACCAAAACTTTGCTCTTGGCCTTCTGCAAGAACCTAGTCACACTGTGAGATTGACCAAAGAGTCTTCTGATTTGATTCAGTTATGATATTTTTGAAAATCCCCATTTCAGAAAAAAAATCTGATTCCAGATAGATATCTAATCTTATTTATTGGCAGAGTAAATAGGCTCATATAACAGGATTTTGAGGGGGCAAAAATCCCCCCTCCCACAAAAATCCCAGAACATTCTGAAATGTGAGATTAATAAATTTTGACACTATGTGTGAGACAGGATTTAATGTTTTTCATGTTTTGTGTTCAGTATATCTCATCTTTTATTTAGAAAATCTTGATCAAGCCTAAGATTTTCTTCATTTCTCTGTAGGAAAATTTATCTTTGGTTTGTAAGGTATGTGTGCTTCACAGAGGCAATAAAAATTTGAATTATTTTGTTGTGTACTCAAACAAGTGAATATTTTATGCTTTCACTGAATTTCCAAAATGTTCTCAGCAGTTTTATCATCCCTATAAAACGCCTGGTACTATAGATTGTATGGAAAATTTCCATATGGAGGAGTACTAAGTGAAAGATTATGAGTGTTTTAGTAATCCTGGTTCCGGAAGGCAGATTTGAAGAAGCATGGTTTTGCAGTACAGGAAACAGGTACGACATTTTGAAACTGAATCAGCTGCATACTAATCAGGACTCTTTCAAATAAATCATAGCAGGCTTATGCCATATATCTACAAACTTCACCATATCATTGGCTGCATTGTTTTGTTAAACTAATGGATCAATTTATAGAGTAGAAGGCTGTCAGGCCAATGTCTTGGTACATATTTGAATTGCTTACTAATGTCTTACGAAGGTAAAAAAGAACCCAAGGTTATTTGGTACTTCTACAGTCTCTTTACTACATATTCAGATGCTTGTGTTTGTTTTTATTGCAGAAGTACTTCTTTATGTGTAGTAGCTCAAGCTAAATAAGTGGATTGTCAGTGTCAACTGTCTTTCTTTGCTGTTTTAACTACTTTCATGTAGCTAAGCATCTGAGTGACACAGAAAATCTATTTTAAAATCTACAGTGATCGCTCAGTTAGATATTTACACAATGTTCTGGTGCTCTGCATACTTATCTTTGACCTTCTGCAGCTACCAAGTACATAATTCTCCATCTCACTTAAAATGAAACACCCAGATGGAAAGAGGGCTTCAGTAAGTCTAAGTCACATGCATGACCAAGCTATAGAGCCTATGAGGGATAGAGTGGCCTTTCTTTGTGGAAGCATTCCCAGTTTTGATTTGTTTCAGTTAGTATTTATCTGAAAATTGTAAAAGTGAAGTCTTGCAGCTTATAGTCAAAGCATAGTACAAGGCCATAGATATATCAGAGAACTAAATATTTTAAAAAATCCCCCTCAGCTTTCAAAGGTATTCTTTCAAAGAATAACGCTATTCGTATTTATTTTTAAATTTCTGTAGGATGGGCCAAGTGCAAAATTATAATGGTACTTCTGTTAAACATACACAGCACTGAAGGAACCCACAGGTTATGGAAGTGAAGCTCATCTTTTGCCTTCTGTGATCCCTTTTAATTCAGTTACCATGCCTCTCACACAGCAAAATATTTGGCAGTGTATTTTTAAGAGTCTTAAGACAGGAAATTTCTCAGAGCAGAAGAAATTGAATGTCATTCTTTTTATTTCTTTGTCATAAAAGGGTGTGACAGTTTCTCTTGGGTGGCCAGGCCTCAGCTTTTTATCATGACCTTGAAAATCTACTGCAGATCATAAATTGCAGATGTAATATACTACAATGAAAAAATGCAGGTCCCCCAAATTCAAACCCACATCAGTATCATACAATCATACAATAGGGAGAAGTTTTTCCATTTTGGCAAGTAGATGACTGTTTGGAAGCTTGAAAGCACTTTTGCCATTTTTTCAACAAATGTATTTCTCTAGGCACAGTATAAGTTATGATCTCTGTGCTAATTATTAAGGGGAAAATATCTTGTTCCTTACCAAAATTATCAAAAAATCACAGAATGGTTGAGGTTGGAATGGGACCTCTGAAGATCATCTGGTCCAACCACGGCCACCCAAAGCACCTTGTCCAGGTCCATGGTCAGATAACTTTTTAATATCTTTAAGGATGGAGACCCCACAACCCCCCTGGGCAGCCTGTGGCAGTGCTCAGTCACCCTCCCAGTGAGAAGGTGTTTCCTGGCGTTCAGAGAGAACCTCCTGTGTTTCAGTTTGTGCCCACTGCCTCTGGTCCTGTCACTGGGCTCTCCCGAGAAGAGCCTGGCTCTGTCCCCTCTGCACCCTCTCATCAGCTGTTTAAATACCTTGATGTGGTTACACTGAGGCTTCTCTTTTCCAGGCTGAACAGTCCCTGCTCTCTCAGCTTTTTCTCACAGGGAAGGATGTCCTTTCAACATCTTTGCAGCCCTTCATTGGACCATCTCCAGTACATCCATGTCCACATCTGGACACACCACTCCTGGTGTGGCCTCACCAGTGCTGAGGCAAAGGGAAGGATCACACCCCTCAGCCAGCCAGCAATACTTTGCCAAATGCAGTCCAGGATACCACTTAGCTTCTTTGCAGCAAGAGCACATGGCTGGCTAATGTTCAGCCAGGTGTCCACCAAGATCTGCAGGTCTTTTTCTGCCAAGATGCTTTCCAGCTTGATATTGTGCTCTTGTTTCCCCCGCCAAATCCATCATACAGCAAGAATTTCTGGTTTCTGATCCTCACAGTAAAATTTATCACAGATTTACATTGAAGTAACAGAGGGTGTTTCTCATAAATTATTACAAGTTGTAAGCTCCTGAATCTTGTGCAAAAATCCATTTAGAACACATCTAATGGATGGAAAAAGCATAGCAGTTGAATTTTACTCCAAAATTGTACAAGATTACCCAAAACTTACCTATATTTGTCCCCAAGTTCTACCCAGCAATGGTAATAATATTTGTTATACCATTATGTAAATTTTCCTTTCAGGAAGTCCAAGGATATATAAAAAATAAGAATTTTATTGAAAAGGTAGTTGAAACTTCTTTTAGATTTTGATGGATATTTTAGTGAAAACAAAATTTTAGATTTTATTTTATCTTTACCTATATGAACATCCTTATTATGGGGTTTCCATCCTGAAGCTTGCTGTGAAGTGCTGAATATCACCCATTTTGCATGCCAAACATGATATGAAAGATTTGACTTCTCCTCTTTGTAAATGGGTGCTGGTGTTCCTGAATTTATAATTGTCAATGCTTTCCTGAGTTATTTTGAGCCAGCCCTCTGAGGTGAAGGGTGGTGGGGATACCAGAATGGGTCCTATACAAAAATTTTGTAATGAGGAAAGCAGTGGTTTCTTACTACATCTCTCCAATAGTATCAAATATCAGGTTGTTGCTTTAGACAACACCATGTTAACATTGGTAGATATGAACGTGTTCACATATATATTAGATCTGAAATGGGACTTTTGAGAACTACAATAATAATAGTAATAATAGAACTGATAATTCTCATGACTATTAAATTAAATAGTAACTATGTTGATAAGGAGGATTAAATTTTCTACTAAAATTATGCAATTATACTGAAGAGAGACAAGAGGATTTCTGTGGTCTGACTATAATGAATTGGAACTTCAAAATATGAAAGAATTGTGATTGGAGTTCAGAAAAACCCTTTGACAACATTCTAGGGAATTAAATGTTTTCCATTTTTAAAGAACAGTTTGTGGAATGGTGATTTCTGTAGATATAAAAAATTTAAATTATCAGTACTCTTTTTGCCAGTTTTGTATCCCAACAAACACGTTGCTTTTAATGTTCTGTCGGTTGAGATAATGTGCACTAAGTCAAATTGCTATATAAAATATGATGCTTAGATCTTATGTAATAGAAGTGGGAAACATCTAAAATTATTTCAGTGTGTTTACCACAAGAAGATTTTTAAAACATGGAAAATGTGTGAAAATTAAAGAGTAAATTCAACATAGTAAATATAATAATCTTCATGTGTTATTTTTGAAAGTATCAGAAAAAGTAATAGTATACCAGTACAATGCATTTATTTTGTGTTTGCATTTTTAAAATACATTTGAATATTCTCTTTACAGGATCCTGGGAATGTTGATAAAGATGGAATAGGTATCAAGTTGTTTAACCAAAGGAAACCTTAAAATGATATTAGAATTTATTTGTCTTTGTTGTTATTAATATTACTGACTAATTTTGTTGTGTCAAATCACCAGAAGAGTATTTAATGAACAGGATTTCGTTTGCTGGATGCTATATAAACACTGGGAAACTTGGCATTTTCAATACTGTAATTGGAAGGCAAAAAACTGATATGTAGGTCAATGATTTTCACTGGGGGAGTGGGAGAATTCTGAGCTTCTAATACACACAACACAAAACTCCCGTGAGTCACAAACAATCCATTCAGTCAAAGACAGGCTGCAATTAAAGAAAAATGAGTTGACATGTGTGTTCATTCACATCATAATGACATGAAATTATTTCCATTCCTTTAAGGGAGAGGTAAACAGAACAGGACTGAACAGCCTGTGAGGACAATTGCTGTAGTCCAGTCATCAGTTAATGCATAAGAACTGGTTTGTAGTGTGTTCAGAGGAGAAACTGTAGGGTTGCACCCAGGTTTACATTAATGGTCTAAACACAAAAAAAGGGCTGGAGCATCAGCCCAAGGCACCAGTACTCATCAGCTGGTCCAGGCTGAGGTTTGCCAGCTAATATGCATTCACACACACCCCACCCCTGGCTGGGCTGGGAAAGATACAGGCACTCATTTCCCCAGCAGCTGGCACCTGGAACATGGACTGTATCCCCAGGTCTTGTTTCAGACACTGGCACTGATCCCCTCACGTGCTCACACCTGTCCCCCCCCAGTAGCTGGCTTTGGGACCTGCATTGCTCTCCAATCTGCAACTTTGGGACCTGCAACTCTCCACAAGGGGAGTTTAAAGAGCCCACTCATTCCAATCATTGACACTGAGACCCTGCTTGCTCCCATAGCTGACACCACTGGTCAGGGAC
The DNA here is from genome assembly GCA_013400515.1 of Erpornis zantholeuca. Taxonomy (NCBI): domain Eukaryota; kingdom Metazoa; phylum Chordata; class Aves; order Passeriformes; family Timaliidae; genus Erpornis; species Erpornis zantholeuca. The sequence goes on from VZTN01012044.1 coordinate 8,752, forward strand.
ACCCACATCCTGGTCTGGCTCCAGGATCTGGCAGCAATTTTCACTTGCACACATGCAGGTCCCACTGGTAGCTGGCACTGCATCTCCAGCACACACACAGAGAGTATAGAGTGGGATTATGCAGACAGATATTGTAGGAAAAGATTTAAAAAGAAGATAGGACAGACAGCATTGATCAGGTGCAGGACTCAGTCAGAGAAGCACACTGACTGGCCCTGTTTTACACAGAACTGACCTCTTTTGTACCATTATGTCTACTCCCTATTTGTTCCTCCCAGCTCCCTCTTCTCCCCATGCATTCCTTATAGATCTGTACAGCTCTGTAGATTCTCACTCCCCTCCCAGTCTGGGATCCTCTTGGTTTACAATCCAGTTACCAAGTTCGGGCTGAGCTTCCTGAAAGTTGCACCTTTAATTTCTTCCTAGCCCATCAATGAATGTGAGTGGTGAAGTTTATTTCTTGTCATTATTTCCATGTTTGTTTTTCCAGGTTAAAATCTCGGTATATTTTCTTTCTGATTTCCCATTTTCCTTTTACTTTCCCAACTCACAAGGTCCCCGATCAGATAACCTCTCTGGAATAAACATTCTCACACTCTCATTCTCTCATCAATTAGTATGATTGACCGTGTTTGGTTGTGGTCACTGCCTCCTTTGCCATTTGTCAGTGAGATGTTTGGCTGTCTTGTTTATGGCTTTCTAACTTACCTCTTGCTGCATTGGAAAATGTCCTTGATCAAGCATCTTAAAAGAGCAGACTCTTTCCTTCCACGTACCCTTACTGAAACATACTATGAAAGGAGCTATTTGGCTGCTGGGTCCCTCTGGGAATCAGGCTTGAGATTCAGCAAAAGACCTTGTGGCTTTTTTAGCCAAAATCAAAAGTTCTTCCAAAGCACCTCCATGTCCCTTGAGGGTCTGGAACTTCATAGATAGTCGACAAACATCTATGTTTGTGTGCACCTCTTTGCACCGTTTTCCAAAGTTTGAGGTATTTTAAAAATCTGGTCAATAACTTGGAACAAAACAGTATTCAATTACAGTAATATCCAGATGATATAAAAAGTCCCTAAAGTGAGCCAGAGGTTACAGTAACAGTGCATATGACAAATTGAGAACATCATATGCAAACATAAAAATTCCAGCTGACCCTTTCTCAGTAGATTCAGGGAGTGGTGGAACATGGTTACTTTTTCCCTAGGGCCCACATTTAGATTTCTATCCTATCTTTGCAATAAAAGTGCTACATATTAAAACCAGGAGGAAGATGATTACCTCTAGCACAAAGGTATCCCAAACCATACATCAATATTACCACAAGCACAAATTAGCACAGATTTCATTACTGCTTTGCATCTATGGACAGAATCTATATTGCTATCCATCTGCTTCTTCAGTTTGGTGCTTTGTATTTTTTGACAGGCAGGAGGGAAAAACAGAGAGACCTGGAATAAAAATTAGATGACAATTTACATTTTCCCAAGCACTTCCCCGGTTTGAAGCACAGTGTTAAAACTGACACAATACGGTATTGCCGTGCAAGGTATTGTTAATGGCACTGTTAATCGTTTTGGTTTAAAGTATGTCCTGCAAGGGGTAATAAGTATCATGTGAAACTTGCCACTGCCTGATGTAAAAAAAAATTATTGTTTTTGCTAAGAAATATTAATATGTATGACCTGCATTGTGGTAATGCATTTCTTACTGTGAAGGGCTGTTATGTTATCACTACTGAATTCTGCTCCAGGTGTAGGTAAATTTAAAACCATGGAAGTAATTGCTATGTCATCTTCTAATCTTCACTCAAGTCTCCATAATTACATGGCCTGCTGCCTCAGATGAGCCAAAAATGTCAGTTTCCAGTTTCAAGCTTATTCTCACAAATCCACAATTTTCGAATAAAATTTTTATGACGCAAATATTGAAATTGTGTTGTTCCTTCACTCTGAAATGCATAGGTCCTTCACTCCAAAAAAAACCCAGATAAAAGGCCAGTCTCCCATCACTATATTCAAAGTATAAATTATGGGTGTTGCCCTTCTTCAGCACCTGTTTTACACCATCACATTTCTATTTGAGCAAACTGAAGGATTTTAAATGAGAGGGGTTTATGACTCAGTTTGCTTTCTTTCAGTTCATAAAAGGAAGGGACTGGGTCATAGCAGCTTGGGAGATTCCAGTGGGTCAGAGCTTGTCTTAGATAACAGCTGATGCTGGAGGGTTCAATGGGCCCTTTCTTCTTCCTTCTCACACTAAGTATAAAACTGTAGTTTCTCATGCAGACTTACACTTAATTAAACAAACATTTTGTTTAGATTCAGAGGGCTAAAGTATCTAGGACTAATTCTCATGGAAGGATCTTTTCTAGTCAGAATTAGAAGTGTGTACTATGGCTCTCAATGAGTGGAAAAAACTGCAATGGAACATATGGCATAAAATGAATCTAATAAAATAAACATGCTTCCTAGAGTGATATTGACTTGTAACAGCATCAGGCAACATGAATATTTGTAAGGGTTTGAGAGAGAATGGGAAAATATGCCACATCTAATTTGGTAGGTTTATAATTTGCAGAACCAGAAGGTTAGGTTTCCATTTTAAAGAAATAATTCACTGTTAAATTGTCACAAATTACATTTGCAGCCAGACCCACTGCCTAACCTGGGGGCCTTAGCATCTGTTGACCATATTCCATATATTTGGTCATCAGAAGGGCATGATTTGTAGACTATGTTCAACTGTAGAACACCTACCTTCTCCCCAAAAAAGGCTGCAACTAGAAAAGCTTGAAAGATATAGTAAAAGCTGTAGCTGCAGCATATACAATCCTAATTCCAGGTTTTTATTGCATGCAACAGGATCTTCTTTTATGTAACAAATCCAGTCTGTGTATATGCATTATGTATTACGTGAAAAACTTCAGTATGCCAGCTGGTATCACTGACATAAGTTTTACACAAAAGACAGGGATTTTAAAAATTAATGTAGCTAAAAATGAAGAGTGTTATTCCTCATAATTGCTCAAAAATGCAAAAATTATATCTACCAAGAACTGGGAAAAAACCTTTCCTGAATATAAAAAGTAACCTAACATTCTAGGCTCTCTCACACAGATAATCACTGTGCTATATCAGTTGTTATTTGCCACAGGTCAAATATTTTCCATGGATGTACTCCTTCAGCTTTTGTTTTAGTGGTCCACTACACTTCTGCTCTCTCAAGTAAAGAATAGTATCCATTCTTCAGTTAGTGTCTCTGTTTCAAGTTGCATTTAATTCTCTGATAACAGGGTTCCCTTGATTTGCATTTGCATATGCACAGTATCATAGACAGACCAACCCTTGTCAGCCCTGGAAAACTGGCGAGGAGTGCTTCTCATTCTCAGGCACCTCATCCTGAGGAATGTTACTTCCTAGCTGTTCATGCATCTTGCAGAACATTCTGTCAGGAGCCACAGAACACAGTACCCAGTCATGTTGGAAAGAATAGGATTAAATAAAACTCTGGGGAGAGAGTGAAAACCTATACTTACGAAAAGAATGGTTCTGATTGCACAGTCTGGGTGATTCTGGCACATTTTTTTCTTCTGAATTTTCCTCTCCAGTTTTACAACTGCATAAATTGTTTCTGCAAAAGACGGCTGAGTACTCGTACTAAAACCATGGGGAGTCTGGTGCTACCTTCAGACCTGTCAGGCACAGTGGGTATTGCTATGACTCTTCACAGTTAGGTACTGCAGCCTGGTACTGCAACTCTTTGCCAAGAGACTGGATAATTAGTACCAAATGAACCATCTTTCATGTGAATCTGGGACAACTGAAATATGGAAAAGAATTTACAGGCCAAATGTGGGTTACAGCTTGCCATAATCCACAGTGCTTGAGAGGGTGGCTACAGATTCTGTGTATCTGGACACACAAAATGTGAGTTGCTGTGGCTTGTATGGTCCTCCTAACTGTGCATTCAGAAATTCAGTGTCAAACACTTCTGTGGGGGTGTTTTGGGGATTATTTTAAGAGGAAGTACATGAGATGTGTAGTTGCAAAGTGAAACAAAGGGCAGATACACAGCTAGTTTAATATTAATTAGGCCAGCTCTCTCTTGTGGCTAGGCAGCTTGGCTTAGTCAGGAATCACACTAAGCATAAGAGATGTCAGTGCAGCAGCACTGTAGTGTCACTTGTGCCCAAGAAGTAATCCTGCAAGGTACTAAATAAGTGCCTGCCATTTTAAAAGAAATGGCAATTGGAAATGAAAATAAAATGTATACCATAAAGATCAAGTTGAAGAACATTTTAAAGTGCTGTTTTATACAGAAGAAACCATAGAGAAAGCCACAGGTCAAAATCAATCAGTTTTAAAAAGATTGCTACTGGCGTATTTGAGGAATTACATAACCACAAGTCATTAAATTCAGAAAATTATTGTGATGTATTTTTGGTGGCTACATGCCACAAATTCTCAACCATTTCAAAGCTGAAATACAGGGGAAACATCATGTTTTATTACCTCCAGTGATCCATACCTTTAAACCATCAATTTGATCATTACAGGGGCTACTGAGAATTGGTTCCAGAAGACAAATATAGGTCACTGCAATCTGCTATGCAGGCAAATGCCAGAGTGTATTTCTGCTCTTATTGTGCTGCTTGTTCAAGAAAGTCATACCTCTGATGTAAGGTAAAAATTGCTAGTGATGCAGAATTTGCAGAAGTGCCTTTTAAGCTTAAACCAATAGTTCAGTTGGTCCAGTTTGCTATTCTGAAAAATGAGTAACATCCAATGCTTTTGAGAAAGGTCAAGAAGATTCTGTAATGTGCAACTGACCAGAGGGAAAATATATTCCTGACCTTGGGTAGTCTAGTGTTTGACTTATGCCCTGAAGCATAAATATCTGCATGTTCTACTTTTTTTTTTTAAACACAGCAGAGGGTAAGTTTTACACATTTATACTTTTCAAATGCAATTTGAATAAAAATGTTTTTACATTCTAATATTTTGTGCCTGGACACTAGTTAAGTCTGCAATCAGGACAAGTGCCTTTTTTCATTCTGGATTCTATTTACAGAGAGGAGGACCTCAAAACCTTGAGTATAACAAAAATATCTGTATCTTCATGAAATTTCAGTTTCTCATGCAGGTTGAAATATGAGGATGTGTAATGTCCTTTTTTAATACTAACATCTTCTCTGATACTAATTTAGGTTTCTGTTTCAAATTTCATAGCATGATCTGGCAGACAGATTGGAGTAGGTAATATCCAGATCATAAAGCTGCCAAAACACTTTTCAGTAGTGTAAAAGAAGCCACTTTTCAGGCAAAGTCAGCCCATCACAGGAAAAACACTGAGCAAGATAGTACAAGTTTCATCTTGAACAAAATTATATTTCTTTTTTATGTTGGAGGCAATATTTTGTTTTAATTTAGGTTTTTGCTCATTATTTAATTCACAAAAAAGTGGCATAGTTTAAACTTCTCACTCTCTAAAGCAGTTATACTGCCTATCTAAAGACCATAGAAAAAAGTGCCCTATGACTACCAGATTAAGGACAAGATGAACCTTTGCAATACTGAACAGAAGTAGGGAGATCATAGGGAACACAAAGAAGCTTTACATCCCCTCATCCTCACACTGCCCTCAAGAGAAGTCCCCGGACTCGAGAGGCTTTACATGCTGTGGAAAAAGGCATATCCAGACTACATATAAAGAGAGAGGCAGAGATTTTGTCCATATTCATCCCAGGCAGGGCTCCAGACTGAGAGGAGTGGATCCTTGAAGAGGAAGTGTCCTTGCTCTTTCCCTCTCCATTGTTCCTCAGCTGACACAGGCCTCTGCTAAAAGGTACATGGAAAAACTATGTGAAGTGTAAAGAGTCTAATCCTCCAGTATTTCAGGGAAACTATCTATTAAGGAAACAGGAAATATGTTTTGCTGGATTTTCAAATGTTTATTTCACAGAGTAACAAATGGCTTTGTTTAAGGAAATCAGCATCACAATCATGTTTCTATTTCTCAAGTCAGAAAAACTGAAAGATTTTAGTAAATATCTGTGTTTATCTGTTCAGAAGAATGTGCTTCAGAAGGGCTACCATGGGAGATTAAAGACAGAAACAAATTTATCTAGTAATTTTTAAACATATTGTGGTGTTTTGGACTGGTATAGAGGTAATTTTCTCTATAGTGGCACAGGGCTATGTTTTGGATTTGTGTTGAAAACAGTGTTGGTAATACAGGGAGGTTTTAGCTAATTCTGAGCAGTGCTTACAGAGGATCAAGGCCTTTTATGCTACTTGCCCTGATCCACCATCACGGAGGCCAGGGATGCACAAGGATTTGGGAGGGGAAAGAACCAGGACAGCCAACCCAAAAAATATTCCAGACCACTCAGAGTTAGGGGAAGAAGAGGGAAGTAAAAGACATTCAGAATGATGGCATTTATCTTCCTAAGTAGTCATTATGTGTGATGGAGCCTTACCTTTCTGGGGATGGCTGAACACCCACCTGCCCATGGGAAGGGATGAATGAATTCCTGGTTTTGCTT
>VZTN01012044.1:19365-32128 GCA_013400515.1 Erpornis zantholeuca
AACTTGAGGTTGCACATGACATCATCCTGAAGTCCTGATTCCACTGACTGTGGTAAAACCTATTTCTCCCAGCTGGTGTATGTGTAGCAGTTACTGACTTAAAATATACAAACACACATTCATTAAACACACCTGGAAACACTTTTTTTCTGAGACTGTGTCAACAAACATCTCTTTTGACAGGATTTTGGAAATTGTTTGTGCATGATTGCCTGCTTCAAATTTGGGATTGTTTCTTGCTTGGATAGTCAGGGTAATTTTGTGAAAGAAAACAGAGGAAAGTTAGCAGAGCTGGGTAAACTCCAGCAAATACATTTGGTGTGTAGGACTTTTTTGCTTTATTCTTTCCAAAGCTATTAGCTTCTGTTAAGCTTTATATTACTGCGTTTTCAATTGCCCTTCTCACAGATAATATGAAATATAAGGACTCTGCCATTTTGATCTGATGTTTGATTCAAGTTACTTGCTTTGGACTAGATCAAGCAGGACTATCTATCCAGGTGCCAGGAAAGCAAGGTCTGTTGGTTTCTACACTGACAGAGGTTGTCCTTTCAGTCATCCATGACTCATGCAAAGGGAGGGGCTAAGGCTTCTGCTGTGAACTACAGATGAATTTGCAAAAATTCGCTTTTTTCTACCAAGAATTTTGACGTGCATTAAACAACCGTAGGCCCTTTAAAATGTCCTTTTTCAAATTAATCAAGCATGATATAACAGTGTCTTGTATCCTGTTCCACTGATGTTGTGATGAAGACAGGAAAACATTTATCAGTGTCATATCTTTCTTAATAAAAAAGACTTCAGAAAAAAAATGCTCCACTTGTGAAATGAATACAAGTACAGTGTATCGATACAGGATGTATTTTATGCTCTGTGCCCGTCACTTACCTTCTCCATGTGCTGTAATCAGCCAAAGGTGTAATTTTGTTCCTGCTCAGAAGAGCAGAAAAGTGCCCCACATGGCACACTACTGCAACATGCCCTGAAGAGTCTTACAGTAGGAATCAGTTATTTTTATTGTGGAAATGGTGTGTCTGATACCTCATTCTTTATTATTACTTGTGTCCATAACAGGAGACCTAATAATGAACTGGGTCCTTTTATGCCTAGCATTATACATATAATGAGAAATCAGGTCTGCCCTGTAATAGATAGGTCAGGATTTAGCACTATAACTGTTGCAATAATTTTACCCTAATTCCATGCTAACGATATAGTCAACTGCTTTTTGTGTTTGCTGCACATTCACAGAAAGCAAGATGATTGACTTTAGCAAAGAATAATTGGATGATGAGTGCTTCTTTTTTCATGTAATGTGGTACAGTCCTTTCTTATTTGGATCAACATTCAATTTAAAATACATTTTTCTGTAGCATTTGCAGGTCAGTGAGCAAAAGCTTTCCTCCTTGAAATACAGGAGCAACTTTTCACTTTCCTGTAATGTATATAGATCTACATGGCAAAAACAACTACTTTGGCAGCACAGAAAAATTGAATTTGAGGCAATTTTTGGCAGAGTAAGAAAAGAAAATTGAATTGGTCTAAATTCAGAAAAACTCGTGGAAAAGTTTGGAAGGATACAAATGTGATTCAGAATTGTATGGTTACTATGTCTGAATATAATATTGCTATATTAAATTGTTTAAATATTATAAAGGCTTTTGATCTGTATAGGGCAATGTTTAATGATATCTTGTACAGAATTTATTCAGTGAAAGTTTGCACACATACAAGAAGGTAAGTAGACAGACAACTACATAGCAACATATTTGTAAGCACAACCATTGACTTTAATGCTGTTCATTTTCCCAAGTAATTTATGAAGGTCTAATCAGGCTCAAAAAAACATGGGGATTTAGGTCAACAACAGCATATTCTCTGAGAGAAGGGAATAAAGGTAATGTAATTTGTCAGGCATTGGGACTGCAGAAAATCAGACACGCTTTTGTTAGCTCATGAGCATTATAAATACTATAAAGGATCAAATCTGAGCTGCTGCACAGCAGAAGCAGTAAAAATGGGAGTGTACTAGGTAAAATGTATGCAGGAGGTAGGATGTCTTTACTCTTTCTCTCTGTGCCTCCAAATACATGAATTTGTATGAAAACCCAGGCTATGATAATAAGTCTTACCCGTGTCCTCCATATGCTGTTGGCTCAGGATCTGACAGCACACTCCATCCACAAACACAGAGGATGAACTGTACCTGGGTGTGTTTCTTTGTCAACATTTCTTCCGCCTCTAAACTCATACACTTACTCCTTTAGCAGTATAGCAGAGCTCTGACTATGCTACAGACTTCCTGCCAACTTGCTTTCTTTTGTTCTCTGCACAGTGAAACAAGGAAGCTCTCATTCAGTTTTGCAGAGGAAAAGAAATACTTTCAGACAGTATCTGCTTCAAGAATTGCTTCTCTGTCTCCTCTTGTTCACCAGACTGAGTGTCATCTCCCACATGACCCAGCAATGTTTACTCACAGCCTAGAGAGCCAACTGTACCCTCTGTGCATCCAAATAAATGTGACAGGAAGAAAAAAAGAGCTGATTCTCCCCCTCTACTCTGCTGTAGAGTACTCCCATCTGGAGTATCATGTCCATCTCTGGTGCCCCAACATAAAAAGCACCTGAATGTGCTGGAGAAAGTCCANCCCAACATAGAAAGCACCTGAATGTGCTGGAGAAAGTCCAGAGGAGGAACATGAACATGATCAGAGGTTGGATCATCATCTCCCATGAAGGCAGGCTGAGAGAGTTAGTGCATTCAGCCTGGAGAAGAGAAGGCTCTGAGCAGACTTCAGAGCACCTTCCAGTACCTGAAGGGACCCTACAGGAAAGCCAGAGAGAGACTCTGTACAAGGACTTGTAGTGCTAGCACAAGAGGAAATGCCTTCAACTTAAGAGATGCTAGATTTAGATGAGATATAAGGAAGAAATTCTTTACTGTGAGGGTGACACAATATTGGAAAAGGTTACCCAGGGGAGCTGTGGATTCCTCATCCCTGGAAGTGTGCAAGGCCAGGTTGGATGGGGCTTTGAACAATCTGGTGTAGTGGAAGGTGTCCTTGATGGTGGTGCCTTGAAACTAGATGATCTTTAAAGTCCCTTCTGACTCAAATTCTATAATTTTTTTTTGATATTTTCCTTTGAGTTTTAACAGCTATTGTATTCATACAGTCATTAAAGTATTGCCATTACATAGTTGAATTTGTCCCACCTTCTGAGGAAAATGCATTTTTGCTGTCTTCTGACTGAGAGTGGAAGAATCACAGGAGTCCATTCTAGGAGAGATAAAAGCTTGTCAAAAGTGTATATTTATTTATAGGAGTAAGGAGAGGGTGGATTCACTGAAATAGAGAAGGAAACCTCAGAGGAACAATGTCCTTATGCCAATGTCGTCTCTCAGAGTATTCAGTGTTTTGATTCAAAAAGTCATTTTAATTTCTATGCAATTAGGACATCTGATTCCTCATCTTTCAAAACGGTTGTGAGCTCACTTTTTATGCAATATAAGGTTTAATATTAATCTTAATTTATTATGTGTAAAGTAGTCAATAATGCATATCATATAGATGTCTTCTCTGTGCTTCATTTAAGCTACTGCAGTGTGTGGAATAGATCATTACTTGAGCTGAACAGCAAGTTACCTTGATTTACACTAGCTGAAAATGTGGCTTGGTAACTGTAAATCAGAGACTTATATAATTAAGCCAAATAAAATAAGAGGTGGATTTAGGGTACTTAAAAAACTTTCTGTCTTCAATGTCAGCCAAACAGAAGCCCCAGTATTCCAGTTACTGTGACACTAAGCACAGGGAAAGAGGCAGGATGGTTATCGATCAATAACGACATTTTGTCTTGGAAAGGAGTGATTCATGGAAGGTTTTAGGGGTCATTGCAGCTAATCAGCATGACCTTTTAGCACAATACTTCAGTGAAAGGGCCTAAGGAAATCTTTGTGTACACATATATGTAGTGGATAATACAAAGAAAAAAAAGGTGATTTGGCCTTTTTACATTCCACAGGCAAAATTGCTGCAGAAATACTGTTTCTCCATTTGCAGCAAGCAAAATATGGAAATATCAAACACAGTTTAAACACGAGGTACATGGAGATCGAGCACTGGACATAAATGCTATGACACAAAATTGAGGTTACTGATGTCCAGGAAGTCCCATCATTACCCCATCAGTACCGTGGTGTGCTCCAGCTCAAGGAAGAACGTGTTGGGGTATGACAGAGTGGCAGTCCTGGCAGTAGTGACCACAAAACACTGCAGCTCAAGATCTCAAGGGATGGAAGAGAGAGAGCATGAGAGCACAGATCCTGGACTTTAAACAAATCATGGCTGTGCACATAAGGATCTCAGAGGAAAAAATTAGAGTGACCTAATGAACATGATTTGTTTTCAAACATGAGACAAACCATCTAGCCACACAGTGGAAGTAAATGCTTAAACATGTGATGATTTCAGTCCAGGTGCATCCTGGGACAAAAAATGCAAAACTGCTTTTTCTTGTGTAACTTCCTGCCTGATTTTTAAATCTGAAGAAGATAGTATTTTCATTGATGTCTCTAATTTCATAGTTGTGTGCAGCTTCTTTAAAAAAGGAAAAAAGAGAAAAAAGTGAAATAAAATACCCCTTCCTACAACATAAAGTGTCAAACTTAAAATGAAACTAAGGTTTTCCTAATCTATTTTCTTAACAGCCAGAAAGCATTCCAAAATAGAATATATAAATTGACAAAGGAGTTTTTTAATATTTTCAAGGCATATAAAAGTACCTTGATATACATTTATGAAGGAAATTATGCAGTATTTTCATAGATTTTATTCCCAAATGATTAGACACTTTTTTTTTAATTTAAGAGTGAAAGCACTGAGTCCTTGGCACAATTGGAACATTCCATCTTCCAACTTTGATGTGAAGTTTTTAAAAATATGTATGCTTTAAAGATTTTCTTTTCTTCCTATGTGAGCTTTCTCAGCTGTATTAAAACAGTTTCAACAGAATGGATGATTATTCCTTCTTTCTAGCCAAAGATGTTGTATGAGTTTCCAAAAACAAGGGGTGACAAGTAGATTGTAACGGTTGTAGAAAACAAGAACAGGACTTTTATACTTGGAGAAGCAATGCTGAAAAACAACAGCACCAAAGGAAAAAAAATAGTAATATACCAGTATTTGGGGAAAAATTCAGTAGCAATTAAAATATTTTCCCAATAAGCAAACATCTAATCACAAAGAGGCCTTCAAATATTTTCTCCAAGTTACTTGGGCTTCTCTCAGAACAGAGAGTTAGAACACTTGAGGATCCCTCACTCAGGGGAGTATGATAATATTCTCTTATTATTCAGATAGGTTACCAAAGACTGCTAGATCAGAACTGCCCATTAGAGGTGCTAATCTGTGTCAAAAAACCTGTCTGGGCAGCTGGAATGTCAGTGAACTGACCACGCTCAGTCAGGATGAATGCAGTCTTTGATACAGAGGAAGGTGTCACTACCCATGGCAGGGGGATTGGAACTAGATGATCTTTAGGGTCCCTTCCAACCCAAATCATTCTATGATTCTATGGTCCTGGACCTCTGTGCCAAGCGCTGTGCACTTCTAAAATACATTAGGAATTGCTTGTTCTTAAATAATTTATTTTTTTGATGACAAGCTATTACTGTGAAGCATTCAAAGTGAGTTTTAACTGACAGAAGCAAAACTTAAAACAAATTCATCTCTCTGTTTGACCTCAGCGTAATGCTTAAACAATGAGAGATGACAGAGTGTGAGTAATGAAGCTATAATTCACACCTTGTGCATGAGTAGGTACAACAGTGGAGCCTGAGTGTTGTTAAATTCACAAGGTGTAAAATATGCCATAACTCAACAAGAAGTCAACTGTTAATTTAAACAAATAAATAGGATTGGAACAAGGTAAAACAGCACCGAGCAGGAAAACTTGATACTATGGCTTGGTAAATTTTTGTAATAGTACGTCCAAAAAGAAGCATTTCTATGTATTGTTTATTCATACAGAAAAGATAACCAACATCTTCCTGTAGGTTTTCAGAGGACTCAGAAGTGCTTATCTACAAGCTGCCATACCAGGTGAGCTCTGAGTGATGTGTGCTGGGTTTGTGCTCAGCTGCTTGTCGGCTGCTGTGAGGTGCATGAATAAGTGTTGCAGCAGCAGCTGGGGCAGAGGTACCCCAGCCAGGAGAGCTAAAACATATGTGTAGAGATAGGAAAACAACAAGGGGGAGATTTTAAAATTCTCAGTTCTGAAAATATAAGTGATAGGTGATGTAGGTAACACAGGGATCTACCCCAAAGTGACCTTTTGTTTTTATATATAGCTTCCAAGGCTCTGACTGCCAGTTGAAACTCAGTAGTTGGTGTCCATAGATCTTTTCAAAAGAGTATTTAATTTTTTGTGCACTTGGCCTTCAGCAGAAAGGGAGGATAAAAAGCTGTAGGAATTCCTTGTTTGCCTGGGTTTTTTAACATATCTTCACTGTTTGTTAAACTACTGCTTCCTTATTAGTCCAGTTCAGAATAATATTTGCATTGAAAGTCTTTTGTTAGAATCATTGTTCTCTGGTAACGTTTATTTATTATTTCAATAAGGTTTTCATGCAATTTTATTTCAAAATTTAGAAATTTAAGAAACTTATTTTGCTTTTTCTTCCTTATAATAATGAAAAAAACAGCAAAGGAAGTCAGAACTGGATTCAGAGTCTGAAATAAAGGCTCTCAAACACACACAGATTCAGTAAATCAATTAGCCAGTCAGGATGTTATTTTCTCCAATTGCAATAAAAGCAATTAGGAGTAACTAGTCTGGACCTGATACAGATTCTGTCATTGTCTTTTTCAGTCTCTACAAAGTTCATAATCAGGGAGTTTTGATTTGCGTTTTAATAAAAGTTTCCTTGAGGAATGAGAATATTTAGTTTGTATTTAGATGATGAAATTGTTATCCCTTATTTCCTTTCCTGGGTACCCAAACTAAATCTGTTCCATCAGTTACATCAAAGATGTTTTTCATTGTCACCTTTGAAAAATCATAAATGCTGAGGTTTTAATTTAGTTTATTTTTTATCTTCATTGCATGTGTGTTTGACTTTTCATAGGGAAAAGACTACCCCAAATTATTACTTTAAAAATTAAAAAACACTTAAAAGTATTTAATTTGTGTTGTTCATGACATAATCTTGCAAAAATTTTCACTGGAGAACAAGATTTGCATTTAACTTGTTACAGCTGTAGGAAAAATCAGGTATTCAAAGGTAACACTGATAGGACTCCTGGGAGTTTTAATGTGGCTAGAACTCAATAGACAGAATGTGAAAATTATTAATGTTTTAATAAATATGTCTGTTAAAATTTTAAATGTTCCATCTAGTTCTGAGCAGTGAAAGAACTAAATGGAAAAGTTTTGGTGAGGGATGGAGCGTGTTTCTGTTTTCATAGAAAGCAAGTTCAGAAAAAATGTATTTCTAAAAGAGAAACAAACAATTGAATATCATTATGCATGTAGAATAATTATGGTCTGTGCTCCTTCTTCAACTTAAATAAGCAAATTGTTATATATAAATAATAAGAAACCACTAACAAATAGTGAATATGTGAATTAGTATGCAACTAAGCTGTTAATTAGGTGGAAAGGATTTTTTAACCCCTCTATTCTTACTTATATATTAGAACACAATGCCCATAAGAGTAACATACTTATGAGATACATTCATTGTTTATCCAACTTTAAAAAATAATCATTAATGTATGTTTGTTTAAAATATGGCTAATATAATTTTTATATCCACAACATAAAATAGGTAACACTCAACAGTTCGAAGAAAAAAACTGAAGGTTTCATCATAATCTGTGGGTAGTTGATTTGACAAAAATGGCCTAGAGAGAATTATCTAACATCTTTCCTTTTTTATAAAATATTTTTAGAAACAAATACCTCAATTTAAAAAAGGCAATCAGTGGTTCTAACACTTCAGACTTCTAAAACAATTTTATGCAATATTATCAGTTAAAATCTGCATAATTGAACAAGTTTTACAAGACAAGAGCTGGAAACTTTACTGATTTCTTCAGAAGAACATGAAAAATGAATAGTCATGACATCAAGTACTTTCTACTGCATCGAGAACACAGAATAGTGGAAAACAAATCAGATAAGAAGCAAAATGCTTAGTGTTCAGTCTAATACTACGTAACCCAGTCTCTGACCTGAAACAAGAGCTTGAATAAGAAAAAAGAGCTTGAATAAAAAAAAAAAGGAGCAAGTGTATTCTACACTTAAGCAGCAGGACAGCGTTTGGAATCCACCATTTGGATTGCCAGAATTACCTTAGTGGTTCTCGTTATTTCCATTAAGAAGAACTGCTGGACCTTGTGTTCCATTCTTGGTACCCAAACATTGAAAAGTGCATGACACATCAACAACTCTATTTTTTAATATCTAATATAAATTTTAGAATGGAAATCTTTTAGGTCAGAAAAGATTGTTGAGTTCAGCCATCAACCCAGCACTACACCATGTCCAGTGCCACAGAAATGTATCTTTCAAATACCTCCATGGTTGCTGAATCAATCACTTACTTGAGCAGCCTGCTTCAGGGTTTGACAACCCTTACAACCAAGAAATTCTTTCCTATTATCCAATTTAAACCTCTCTTGGTTCACCTTAAGGCCATCTCCTTTTGTCTTTTTACTTCTTACTTGGGAGAACTGACCAACATCCACCTCACAACAGCTTCTTTTCAGGCAGTTGTAGAGTGATAAGGTCACTCTTGAGCCTCTTTTACTTCAGGCTAAACACCCCCAGCTCCCTCAGCTGCTCCTAGTAAGTCTTGATCTCCAGATCCTTCACCAGCTTTTTTGCCTTTCTCTGGCTGCACTTTCCCTTCTTTGAACATTAAATTTGGATCTTAAATGTAAATAATTCAAATAATGTCTTTGCTTTCTCTTTAATTGTGTTTCCTCCTGGTCTCTATTTCTTGTCTTTTCAAGTAGATTTGTTAATTCCATGTTTTGTTTCACAAAACATTATCATAGGGATAATGAACATAATTTTCCTGATTTATTAGAGATGCTAAAAAGTTGGGAAATATACACATTAGTGCATCTCTTTGAATTTCTAGATTTATGGAGAAATTCAATGGCTATCTTAAGTGTCTACTTTATATCTCATCCTCTCACACAAAAATCCCAGAGAAACATTAATAGGTGTTGCTTTGTACTGCCATACATGAATATGTAGAATCCACCTATTAATAATTATCAATTTCCAGTATTTTAGGCCTTCTGTCATCTCACATGAACAAAAGAGCAGCTTTCCAGCTAGGAGAACAGGATTGGTACACAAAAATAACACAGAAGAGTGCACAGACTCCCAAAAGCTTGCTGTGGGAGTTAGCAGACTGTCCCTAGACAATAGAAACTGCTTCTAGCTGATGTATAATTCTGGGGAAAAGGTGGCAGGTGCATGCATACAACAGATTAGATAAATAATTGACAAAGATTAGAATGTCACTGTGGTAACAAGTTTTAAAATATATTAATTCAGCAGGATTTAAAGATGAAGATTAGATTATCTGTTAGATACTTACAGTCTTTTCCTCCTTGAAATATTACTGGTCTTGCATATATTGGGTTTTACAAAAAGATGCTGTGTTCTGAAATGTTTTCAATTTTATTAAAACTTTTGCTATTTGATGTTATCTTTAAATGGCTCCATGAAATGGATATGGCTTAGTGATCATTATGAAATGACTGTTTAATAGTTGTAACACAGATCTTTAATAGCTAGTTAAAAGTGTTAGATGCATCCCTTGTTTGTAAGGAACGTTGTTAATTGTCTTCACTCCTGATGGCCTTCTCTGCCACAAGGGTGCACTGCTGGCTTGTGACCATCTTCTTGTCCACAGGACTCCCAGTCCCTCTCCACTGAGCTGCTTTCCAGCCTGTTGAATCCAAATGTGAATTGGTGAATGGGGTCATTCCTCCCAAGTACAGGAGATCCATGTGTCTTTTCCACATAAGAAAGAAACATACTTACACAGCTTTTTAATGTATAACTATAGGCTGTTCATTCAAGTACATTTTTTAAAATTAAGAAATGCAACTTAATTCCTACAGATAGAAAAGGAAGTTATCTCTAAGAACTCAAAATTTTCTTGAGCTTTGTGTGGTACCTGTTTTTCCATTTTTCCAACCTGTTGACATTCCTCTGGATGGCACATCCATCTAGTCTATCTGCCCCTCCTTCTGGTTTTGTTTACAAAGCTCCTGAGGGTGTAAATTGTCCCTTTATCCTGATCATTAATGAAGACATTAAACAATACTGGCCCCTAGGGTACACCAATGGTGACTGGTTTCCAGACGAAGTTCATGCTGCTAATTACAACCCTTTAAGCCCAGCAGTGCAGTCAGTTTTCAGTTTGCCTCACTGTACACTTATCTAGCCTGTACTTCATCTGTTTGTCAATGGGAGTATTAGAGTAGACAGTGATGAAAGCCTTGCTAAAGTCAAGATAAATATCTCCTTATCCACCAAGTCAGTCATTTCATTATAAAAGGCTATCAGCTTGGCAAGGCAGTATCTTGCTTAGAAAGTCTATGCTGTTGATCAACTCCCAGTCACTTTCTTATCCTTTTCAAACTTGAGTTTTGTCAGGACATCCTTGTTCATCTGCAGGCTTCCTGTCTCCTTTATTTTCTGTTCATAGGGATGAGACGTTCTAAAGCTTGAAGAATGTGGTATTGGAAAGGATGAGGTGATCTCTCCTGGCTCCAGGATTATCTCCCACGGATTCCTGCAAGAAGAACTTTGATGCAGTCAAAGTCTGCTGCCCTGTTGTCCAGAATTGTGATTCTACTCTTTGCCTTGGTCCTTTCNNNNCTTTGCCTTGGTCCTTTCTCTCAGGATCCTGGACTCCATTGTCTCATGATCACAGCAGCCAAAGCTGCCTTCAAACCTTTACATTCCTCAAAATATGTTTATTTTTGTAAACATGATATCCAGCAGAACACCTCCCCTACATCCATATCCAAATCCATGCCTGTAACCCTTCGCTGCAGTATTCTAGTTGTGAACTATCCAAAAACATCTCTGTGATCCTACCTGTATCTGCCCTGAGCCTTTCTGTGGACCACTAGCTCCTCCCTGTGCATCCCATTCTCTGTGTATTAGTGTACAGACACTTCAGAGAAGCACTGAATCATGCTGATTTTCCAGGAAAATCCTAAAAGCTTCCCTTTATGCACTTCTCTTAGCACCTCTTCATTTGTGTGCATAGGCTTAGAGTGGGAATTCTCTGTTTTATTAATTATAAGGCATTTCATGCCCATATTACCTTTCTGCCTTTGCTTGAAAACCTGGTTCACTACTTCTTCAGTTGTTTGTGAGTTCTCAACTCCCTCACCCTGTCATCCTCGTGTTAAAGCTTCCCTAAGCAGATCGGCCTTGCTCATACATATCATATATGCAAACTTAATAGTAGTGGCCATAAATGACATAATTCTTGTATCCTACAGAATATTCATTTTATTTCTGATCTTTTCCTAATCCTTCCCAAGATCTTAGCCTTATCAGAGTAGTGGATTAATAGTAAATATCAGATGAGGATACAAAACAAATGAAACTAATAGGAACAAATAAATCTCTGTTGACCTAAAGCAAGTCAGGCACTAGCAATTTCTAGTTTTCCCAATAGAACATATTGTAATAACAGATGTAAGAGAAGATACTGAGATTACTTTGCAGTCATGTATATAGAGAGTTCTTTCTAGTTCTTTTTGCCTTTTTGTCTATTTTTTCTCCTCCTCAAAATGTTGGCAAGTATTAGCCAGCTGGGTTTCAATTATTATTTCTAAATATGTCTAAATGTTGTTATTTTTTTCTTCCTGGCTTGGCAGTGCTCTTAAAACAAATATGGTTTAAATTTTTCCATGTGAAAACATCACAGTACAAAACTCCCCATATTTAAATCAAGACAAATTCTACCTTCCTTCAAATTAGAGAGGCAGCATTCTTTGTATCTTTTGTCATTCATAGAAGAATACAAGTTGTAATGCAAGTCTCTAGTCCAACCTCCACTCCAAAGCAGGGTCAGCCATAGTTTCTCATAGTACCTGTGTGGGTGCTCTCTTGTTTCAGCCTATTTAATTTTCTCTTCTCACAGTGCACCATTGTGAAGAGCCTGACTCCAACTGCTTTATAATCTCTTCAGAATTACCAGGGCTGCTGTTAACATCTGCCCGAAGATAGCTCCTCTCCAGACTGATCAAGACTGGCTCTCTTGCAATCTCTTTCCAGGGGGAGTACTCCAGACCCTGACCACTGTGGCTGCTTTGTGCTGAATGCACTCAACTTTATTAATATCATTCTTCTACTGGGGGCCAAAACTGGGAACTGTATCATTCCAATAATGTATTTCAGCTAAATAATAGATATTACATGTAATGAATGGCCACAGTGCTTTCAATTACAATTACAAGTATTTTCAACTACAATTTTTCATCATCTATTTCAAAAAATTAAGCAGAAGAAAGCATCTTAATCTGCTAGAACTGAAGAGCAGTGCCTCCTAATAAACAAGGGTACCAGGAAATGAAAGAAACTTACATCAGTGGCAAAATGAAATAATGAAAATCTTCCTGGGTAAAAGGGTAGAAAAGGTACAAGAGAAAAACACGAGAAAATAAAATCCATCAAATTATATTCAAAAAGAATTTAAAACATTTGCTTTAATAAAT
>VZTN01012045.1:0-42586 GCA_013400515.1 Erpornis zantholeuca
GAAAAGAGAAACAGTCATCAAAGTAAACTAAGTTGGCATCTAAAAATCTAGTTCATGAAGCCCTCCTTCTCTAGGCTTGAAATTTTTTGGAGTGACTGAACGTGAAAAAGAAACCTTTAGGTAGAAATAGGCAGCATGGAGAAATCTATGGTGTTTTCTTTCATTTTATTTTACACAGTGCTGCACTACAGGCTTCTTTAAAGTGCTCAGTTATTTATAGTTTAATAGAGACCAAAAATTAATTTGTTGGGTCCTACATGAACTACTGGAAAAAAAGTAATGTCCATACAGAGAACAAGCATGGTACAGGAACAAACATAAAGTCCACCATAGTAAACGTACAATCTTATAATGTGGAAAGATTGGAGAGCAGTATACAACAGGACAGCAGCCTTTCAGAAGAACTTGTGCAATGCCTGACAGCAGGTTGAAGTCAGGATGACAGTCTCAACAAGACAACATGAGTTTGGCTTTCTGAAAACTAAGGTGGTGATGAAATTGGTGTAATATACTTACAGTATCAGCTAGTAATGAAAAGAGACTTTTAGTTAGTCAGATTTAGATTGCTATTATGTAACTCAGAACATAATTACATAATATTTCATGAGGGATGTTTGATTGATGTTTATCTTTTGACCGTGCAATTTAATGCGGTAAGGATACAGCATTCAAAAAAACCATACCAAAACAAGAAACCATGATCATGTAGATACAGACACAAGCAACTGTAACAATGCTGTAAAGACTTCAGTGATCATTCTCTAATCTTGCATCATAGTTATGTGCTTCATAATGTGGTAACACACCTTACCTGTGCTACCACAGACAGTCTCAAAGTAGACAAGGGCCTGTGAAGGGAAGACTGTTAGACCTTAATTCCCAGCAATTCTGTAGTTTCCACAGGGTCGTAGTGGATGTCTCCTACAACAACCTATAAAAAGGGAGTATCTTCCTTTACCCAAAGACATTAGATAAAAATAAGGCCCAAACCCTTTCCTTATTCTTTTTTTTTTCCTGTGGGTTATTTATTTATTTAAAATACTTTAGGCATGATCATGACTTAAGAGAACTCTTAGGCGTTCTTTGCAGGGTAGAGGCTAAAAACACAAATATGGTCTACTGTTAATGTTTACTGTTGAATGGCTCTAAAATACAGTTCTGTTGTGTATAGGGATTTCTCTGTCTATACAGAAAGCTGCAGAACTAATGGCACAGGAAGTTTTGAATGGGTTTCACTGGTGTAAGATAAATATCACTGGCTCAGCAAATACAACCACTTTCATTTTCTGAGAAAAATTAATGAAGCCTATGTTTGTCTGTGATGACAAAAAGAAAGATTGAGAGATTCTGCATATGATGAGGGACTGGATAGCCAAAAGAATAAGGAAATACTTACTACACTCACTAAAGGAATGCAAGTTTTGATGTTACTGTAACGCATTAATGTTCATAAAAATATATATTAAATGTCTGGTATTTTTTTCTGAGAGCTGGGAAATGGGATTATGTATAATTTGTTATATAGTCAAGCTTCACTAGTGTCCCTGTTGACTTGAATTTAAGTATTAAGAACAAAGGCCATAGTATCATGAACCTTTTGAATTCTAATAATTTTGATAAGCATTATGAATTTAAGAGTGATTTCTAAAGGAATTGGCCTAGAACAGGAATAGAGCCATCAAGTCAAGTAGGAACCATGGTTCCACTGGCCATGCCAATGGCTAAACATCAGTTTTCCTTTTCCCATGTCAAGGTCCAGCCACTCCTCGCATCAGAGTTCTGCATCATTGGGACTAACTACCATTGGAGTAATGCTCTACCACACCGCATGAGAACTTAATCTAAAAGTAATTTCAAACAAAACTGATTTAGAAAATTGGAAACACTTTTAAACTCCATCACTCTATCAGCCTGTGATAGTTTTTCCATTTTGGGCAAGGGAAAAAGGTGCTATTTTAGGAATGTGTTACCGAAGCTCTAACACACCTCTTGAGGTCTTTTAAAATCAGCTAGTGCAGTTGTGTATAATATAGAGTTGTTGTTTCCTACACCCTCAACACATGATACTTCAGTAGAAGAACAGAGCTCCACTACTCTGTGACGTCTTGTGAGAATAAGAAATTCTGCACACAACACATCTAAGAGGAAGCAAAAACCATCTACTAAAAGAATCTGGCTTCCACCAAATAATAAAATCTGCATCTCGGGTTCTATAAGGGTCAGGTCAATATAGACCCCCTTTCAAGGAGGTAATATTCTTGCTGTAAACAACAAAACCCATCTCAACATGACTTTCTTAGATTCTTTGTCATTACATTTTACAATTTGTAAAAATACCCCAATGAACAAAAACAAAACAAATGAAAATCCCACAAACAAACAAACCCCCAAGTTTTTCTCTAGCAATGTTTGTATATTCCATTTGCTAAACTTCGGCTGGTCCTCAGAATAGATTTGAGTAACGCTTGTCTTCTCTCTTGAGCAAATTGTTTAAGCAGATGTTAGTCTTCAAATCAATCTTGTGCACATAGAAGAAATCCTTGTAAAATAAAGTAGATACATTAATTAAGAGAGACCTTGCAGTAGCACGAATTTCACTCATGAACATTTTTTTCAAAGGATTAATTACATTTGAAATGTTACAAAACCCTGTAACTACTAAAGCTCTGTCTATCTTCAATTATAATTAGACATCTAGCAAATGAAGAAAACACACAAATAGATCTGGTCTTGGTTTTCCTGTCTCTGTCAGTCCCAATCTGATAATTGGTTACTTAGTTGTAAAAAGGCATTTATTCTGAGTGAAGTGACTTAGGAAAGCAAATGTGGGGGGAAAAAAACCCAAAGAACAAAAATATAACTTCTAATACTCTGTAACAGAGGTACTCTTAAGAAAGATGAACCTTAAACATTAATCTAGAAGCAACCATAATACATTTTACCATACATTTTAATGTCATCCTCATCATCTACATGAGTCAGTAAAATACAGATAGAAGATACAGACATTTTGATCACAAATGAATTGTAATTACAAATGATTAAGGAAAAGGTGAAAAATCATTTTTTCCATACATTTACCTCCCTAGGAAAAATGCATTGACTCCCAAGTTGGTGAAAAAAGATCTTAAGATAAGTACATTATAATTTTCTGGCAAAGTGGTAAAGACAGAGTTGTGACTATCTAGCACACTAGGTAGCATGAAATTTTAATTTTCTAACTAGACATCTGCTTTTCTCCGTGTGCCATAGAAGTTTGTTTACCACAGGCCATTTTCTCAGGCGTATAATTATTTTGACTTTAAATGTAGTAGTCATTTATAATGAGGCATAGAAGCTGTTTAGAGCTGTGACAGATGTGGCATCATATCACATTTTTCTAAATCACTTAAGTCTGCTGTTATACAACAGTGTGCTTCAGATATAAATTATCTTCAAAGTGGGGCATCTATCTATAAATCTGAAAACTTTTGTATGAAAGTACAACATGTGTAAGGTATACGAACCTAGTGGACAATAACACATCTCAAAAATTTCAGTCATGGAAAAAGACCAAGCAAAACACATTAGAGGCATACGGAAAGTTTCACTGTGATCCAGGCACTAGTTCTATAAAACATTACAAAAATCACCTGCTCATATGGTTGATAAGTACAGTGTTTAGCATGTCTTAGTGTTGCAAAATAAACTCTGTGAATCTGTTAAAACTTGAGAAAAAATATATAAATACTATACATTTTTTTCTTTGCTGAGAACTTGTATCAGCAAGTGAATCTTCCAACAACTTAAATGTTACACACAATCTCCCTCTGATTGTGCTAAAAGTACATAGAGCATGGTTCTGATTTTTGTTTTGTTTCAAGTTTCTTCATGAAATATATTTTTTTAAGAGCAAAAAATAGTTATTTAAAGTTTTATTTTTTCTTATTCCAGTTGCAGGGGTATCAGGTACAACAATTGTAGTGCATCTTGGAGCAAACAAATCTACTTTTCTTTGTTTCCCAGAGGACTTTTTTTCAAAAAGATACCAAGTAAATATAGTATCAAGCATTTGCTGAGGGGTATCCATGATTACAGGAGTTAATCCTTCTTTAAAAAGAGATTTCCAAATTGTACGAATATTCCAAGCCACAAACTCTTTATTTTATTTTAATGAAGAGGTGATTAAGATTTCTACAACAACTATGAATTGAGCACCCAAGAAAAGAAGCTACAACCTTGAGCCTTATGACAACAGTGTAACAAGAAAAAAATGTTTGGACAAATGTTCAAAATTGCCTGACTTATCCTTGGGAAAGTGCAGTTGTTGAGTAATTTTTAAACAAATCCACAAAATCAAAGTGCTCTAGATGACTTCATCAGAATGAAGAACCACTTCTATGCTCGCTTCTTTTCTTTTAGTGGGGCTTATGGTCAACAAAACATGAAAAAACCCAAGATTCCCAAATCCTGACACTAAAAATACATATTCAGTTAAATTTTAGAGTTTAGTATGAAAAGGCAAGTAGGGTCACAATGTATCCACAGAATAAATGTAACAATATTAAATTATCATTGGTATTAAATCCTCATGTTAGAGCTTTTGTGGCCATTGTTAACCTTGAAACAGAATCGCTTTTGTATGTCATTTAATACTTTTGAAAGTAGACAAAAGTGGAAAAATAGTATTTAAAAAAGATAATGCCAGAGATAAAGAACACATGTCCATCTTTATCTCTCAAAAATCTGCTTCTTAGTCATATTCTGTAAAGCATGTTCATTATGGAAGTTCCAAACAATACTATATTAAGAAAATGCTTGAGTTTTTAATAAGATTTTTGAACACATAAGAAGCTAAAAAGATGTTCAGTGTGAATTTAGCTGACCCTGTGCCATCCAGCAGAAACATAAATGTTGCAGTTAAACATCAGAGGAATAAAACTATTGATATCCATAGAGGCCAATTAAAAATTTTGGGGTTTTTTTTTAACAAATGGATTAAAATTTAATTGAATGCCAAGTCTATGGAGGGTCAAAGAATCACATCTCTTTATTGTACTGAGAGGTTTAGAAAGAGCATCTTGAAACATATTTCTTAAAGACTTTCCTGTATAACTTCCCCTTCATTTCGAGAGGTTTACTGACATCAAGCCACAGTATTTAATGCACTTGCTTCAGCCAGCATACTTCTTGATAAAACCTTTTAATTCCAGAAAGTCATGAGTGAATGGAGGAATAACTTTAAAAAAATGCCTGAGTTGTTTGCAAAATCAGACTCATCTGTTCAAGACCATGAAGTGTCCTGTGCTGAAGCTTTTTGAAGCCGTCATTTACCTAACTTTGTTACCCATCTAACAATTATAAATTTGAATACAAACTGGAGGTATTTTAAAAACAAAGAACCTATTCAATGAGAAGTATTTTCTAAAATTTCTTTTTTGCCAGTTCATAGTCACCTATGAAATGGCCCACTTCTTTATGTTTCAGGAGTAAGTTTTTTCTTAAAAAAAGGCAATTACAGAGAACTTAATGGTGGGAGAAACATGTACTTTCAATTACAATGGATAAGAAAAGAAAAATACCTTGCTTTTAAAATTGCCTTGGTTTTGGCCATTTTTTTCAGTGTCTTGATTAGAGCTTTATAAAGCAGATGTTCAAGAAGTGCAACATTATTTAATTTCACATGTATAAGAGAAGGATGTAGGAAATTTAATTTTCACTACCTTTATTTATTGAACTTCCATGTTATAACAACAGAAGAGTTTTCTACTCCTGTGTTCATTGGCAATTTCTTTACAGGATGGTAAAGAAACTCAAAATAGGAGATTCCATACTGAGGGATAAGAGAACCATGTCATTTGTAAAAGACATCAAATTTCTTAAAGAAATGGCAAAAATATGATGAGTGGCAGTGCATGGAAGTTCAAGACAACCATCACTTTAAGCAGCAGTATTGAAATGCATATATTTGACTGTACTTTCCCCAGGATAGATATATGCATGCATTATGCACATTTCCTTAGATAAGGAAAAAATAATGATTTGAACACGGCACATTTCAATGGAAAATTTCAGGAGCTTCTTGAGAGAGACAAATCTGTATGTTAAAGCTTTTGGCCATGTCATCTTAAGCACCAAGACAGTTCTTGAATGATAAACAGTGTATTTAAAAACTCTTTGCAGCTGAGGAAAAGGTCTTGTCATGAGGATTGGTGATTCCTACTCCTAATCTGGCACCCTTCACTTTGCTACCATAAGAGAGTGCTACCATATGAATTCTTTTGTTTGCATTCATTTATTAATTTAACAAGCACTCTGTTTATCCTCAAAGTAACTTTGTGATGTTTATTTAATTAATATTTTGTAAATGGGAGTATTTTAGAACCAAGTTGGGTAAAAAACGACAACAAACTCCTATATTTAATGACTATGCAGGAAAATCCTTGATTTATACGCAATTGTGAAAAACATTTTTTTAATCTAGAAACCCCAAAATCATACCAAAAGATAGCACAAAATAGTGGGTTAATCCGCAGTCATTTAATGTTTTTAATTGTGCATTTAGGCAAATAAGGTATGGTCTGAACATGAGACTACAAATTCCCTGGGCAACAAAAGAATTCTAGAAATTTATTGGAGTTTAAAAGGTAGAGAAAGTGTGGAGACAGAGGAGGTTTTTATTAAGCATTAAGAAAGGATACCCCTGACAGCTCATCTTAATGTAATTGGAAAGGTTAAGCGATTAAAAATTCTGCTGGAAATCCCATCAAACTTCTGGTAGCAGGCTAGTAAATTTAACTGTGGGGTACCAAGTACCACAGCAATCCTTTTAGGACACATCAAGAGTAGCAAAGACTTTTAATGCTTTATTTCTAACAGTTCATTGTCCCTGAGGCCACATCAGCTTTTCCCAGCATCGATGACACAGATGAGATTGTTAGTTTTAGACCTCCTGTCTAGAGCAGATAAGAGTTGCAGGGTTCACTGTACCATTATAACATATGTACTTCATCAGCATAAATCAGGTGAGCTGACTACATGCTATCTGACTCCTTCTAGTTCCCTTTTTTATCACAATAAAACAGGTCATGGGAGTAAGGAAGAAAAAAATAAACCAATAAAAAGCCAAAACCAACCACCAAACACTGCTAAAGGCATGCATTTTAGGCATCTACGAAAAACTCCATTAAATCATTTTAGCACAGTGCAAAATATTTGTTATTTTGGTAGAGTAGAAGGTTTTGAATGTCTCTGCAGTTTGCTCTGAAGCACTTGCCATAGTATGTAAGCGAAAAAAACACTGTCTGAGTATTCACTGCTCCTTGGAAAACCAAGTGAAAGACTGAAGTCAACCTTCAACTAAAACAAAAGAGCCAGAGAGTGCAAATATAACCTCATTAAATAAGACTGAGAATCTAAGTGGCATACAAGGCTATTAAACAAACTAGATTGATCCATAATAATAAGAAACATATTTCACATCTGTTGAACAGTTCAGAGCTTTTAACAAGTAATAGGCACACTATGCTGTAATATAGTTGCTATTCTCCATCAGTATATCATTGTCAATAGCTTTGCTATCTCAAAAGAAGCACTTTTCCCATACACTTTATTGCTTGATAGCTTGCTGATTGCTTTTACAAAGCAATAAATTGATGGCCTGATTCAGCAGTGACGTTAGATTTTGTTCATTTTCTGTGATTGATGCTTTGAATTAGAACTCTTATATTCTCTTCTGTTTGGAAATATGAAATTCCAAACAAGCAAACCTGATGTCACAAAAAAAATCAGACAATGGATGTCAGATGAGTGAGATTTATACATTTAAATACCTAAATAGCTTTCCTCTTTATTAAAGTTTTCATAATTTATTGGTGAAGGGACTGTCAGTTAAAAAAATCTAGGCAAATAAGGAGAGAGGAAAAAAAACTGGAAGATGAGAATAGAATTTCCACACTATAAATTTCTGCAGTATTAGAAATGCATATAAAGGTGAACAATAAGAACACTTTAATTATTTAGCTCTCAATTAAATAAATTTCATTATTTATATATTTTACAGCAAGTTTTAAGGTAAAAAGGAGTTTCATTATTTTTCACTGGCTAAAAAAATCATCCCTCAACTACAGCAGCCTTTTTTATTATACATCATTTTGAAATTACACTTAAACTAGTAAGGCAAAATAAAAAGAAATAAGAAAGGGTGACTGCTAAACTTTTTTCATTATTTCTTCATGATAAATAAATTAAGTAAGAAGCAGCTTGTTAAAATAACTTTAAATATGGAAATACAGATGACCAAGAATTTCAGTCCAGCAGTCCTATTTTACTACAAACAAACAAAACCCAAACAAAGAAAACCCCCCCAAAAGCAAACAGCCCTCCCCATCTACTGACCATCACAGCATTCATGAAGCAGTTCTCCCCACTCACTAAATGTTAAATTTCAGAAAAAGCACGATCATGTGGGGAGCAATTCCAGATTAAATGTATTTTTACATATGGATCATCAAAGTCACTTTGTGACAGACATATGCAGCTCCTTCACACCATGCATAAAGTGCATCCCTGACTGCACTGCAGCCCAACATTTGAAACAGGAGAGAGACAAAATCTCCACTTTGTCAAATCTTATGATATTTTTATGTGTGCATTAAGATTTCTGGATAAATATATATAAATTAACAGCTTTAGCCCCAGTGTCTTCCTCAAATCTGACTGTGACTTGAGAAAGATTGTAACATTTCAGTTTTCACATCTGTAAATTGAGGATGATGCTACTTAGTAAGCTTCTTGCTGAAGATGTGCACATTCATTTGCTGCCTTGCTGTCTTTTATACTGGCCTTTTTAAATTATACAGGCAACATTTAAGTGATAAATACTTATAGCAAAAGGCAAAGCATGATGGGCATCTGCTCATAGACTGATGTTCTTATCACTGAAAGGGCAATAAAATACAGTAGCTTTCACTTTCAGGTTCAACGTAATTCTTAGGCCATTCCTTTCAAAGAAGCAGTGGGTAAGAAATACAAATGAGCTGTACTTTCCTGCTACATATTTATTTCTTGTCTTCTTTGTTTTTTCCTCCCTTTTAGTTTTGAAATCCTAATACAAATGGAAGAAAACATCATTTTGACTTGGCTTATCCATCAAAACAAGTCATAAATGTATCAACCTATTCTGACATAGTCCAGGTATAGTTCTGGTACAGTTACAGTTATGTCCTCTCTTCTAGGTGTTTCAAAAACATGTATATATTTTGATACTTTCAAGTAACTGACAGTGTTCTTTACCCCACCACAGAAAAGCAGCATCACAAAGTTTCCCCTAATTACATCATTTTTTGTTGCTGTTTATTTTTATTTTTTCATTGAAACTTTGTAAATATTTATAAGAAGACTTTCAACACACAATTTCATGATTTTTACTATCCCTCTCCTGAGGAAAAAAAATCATCCTTATTCTCAAAAAGTCCATTAGGTGTGAGTACACTGTTTATCATGGCACACAGAATGAAGCCACCTAGCAGGGCAGGGAGCTGCAGACCCCATGCCCCAAACACCAGCACAAACACCTTCTGCAGTCCCACAGCACACAGGTGTCCCTGCAGAAGCTACAAGGACACAGGCATGGACCGTGTGTTCCCTCCTTGTCCTGAGTGCTGTTACAGAGCTGGGGCCAGTTCCTCTTTTCTTCCTTTGTCATTTCATTCCACCGCCCTGTCACAGTCTTTAGTTTTGGAATCATAGAACACATGGGGTTGCAAGGGACCATAAAGATAATCTAGTTCCAAACCCCACTGCTATGGACAGGGCCACCTCCAACTAGACCAGGCCACTCAAGGCCTCATCTATATTGGCTTTGTTGGGTTTGGGGCATCTACAAGCTCCCTGGGCAAGCTGTTCCTGTGTACCACCATTCTCACAGTAAAGAATTTCTTCCATATAGATAACCTACATTTCCCCTCTTTCAATTTTTACCCATTCCTCCTTATCCTGTCAGCACAGTTCCTGATGAAAAGTCCCTCTCTGGCTTCCCTGTAGGCCCCCTTCACATAGTGGAAGGTTGCTATGAGGTCTCCATGCAACCTTCTGCTCTACAGAACAGCCCCAACTTTCTCAGCCTATCTTCATATAGAAAGTGCTCCAGGGCTCTTGTCAACTTCATGCTCGTCCTCTGGACCTGCTCAAACAGTTCCATGTCCTTCCTATGTTGGGGACACCAGAAGTGTCCCAGGACTCTATGTAGGGTCCCACAAGAGCAGAGTAGAGGGGGAGAACCTCCTCCTTCAACCTGCTGCCCATGCTGCTTTGGATGCAGGCCAGGATTCCATTGATTTCTGGGCTGTGAGCATGTGCTGCTGGATCATGGTGAGTTTTTCATCAACCATCAACCCCAAATCTTTCTCTGCAGGGCTGCTCTTAATCACTTCTCTGCCCAGCCTGTGGGTGTGTCTGGGATGTCCATGACCCAGGTGCAGGACCTTGCACTTTGCTTGGTTAAATTTTGAGTTTTTCATTGGCCCACCTCTTAGGCATGTCGAGACTGAGGCAAGGAAGTCATTCAGAACCTCAGCATTCTCTTTTCCCAGGGTAACCAGGCATCCTGTTTCCTTCTGGAGAGGGTCCACGTTATCCCTTGTCGTTCTTTTGCTTTCAACATTTCTATAGAAATCCTTCTTGTTGTCCTTAATATCCCTGGCAAAGTTCAGTTCTAACAGGGCCTTAACTTTTCTAACCTTGCCCCTAGCTTCCCATATACTTTCTGTGTACTCCTCACAGGGCATCTGTCCTTATTTCCACCTTCTGAAAACCTTTTTGCTCTGAGTTGTCTCAGCAGCTTCTTGTCTATTCTAGGAGGCCTCCTGGCATTTTTGCCCATTTACTTCCTTATTGGGGTGCCTTGCTCCTGAGCTTGGAGGAGGTGATCCTTGAAAAGCAGCCAGTATTCTTGGGCCCCTCTCCCCTCTTTCTGCTCTTCACCTCACACAGGTGTGCAAAGTCTCCAAGGCAATGGATGATGTTCCAGGTGTATTTTATATCAGCTTAAAGAAACGGTTTCATGTTAAGTGCCAGGCTTCAGCACCAGCAGTAGGAAATCTGTAATGGTGCCCTTCACAGAGAGGTCAGCCCTCTGATGATTAGCAAAGAGATTCCAAGCTTAAACCTAAAAGTGGCTTGCACTTTAAAAAATGTTCTTGTTGGTTGATTTTAGCACACTTTAACAAATTTTGTTATTTAGTTGCTAATATCGTTTCCATCAGACATGCTTCCAGTAGATATAGCAGCAGGAAGTAGCAGAAATTTTTCAGGCATTGGACTCATGATTCATGCAGTCACACAGGAAGAATCAATATATGGCCTGGGACTGTGGAGAAAAAGTCAACAGGTTGCAGCATTTTTGAATAATTGCTATAGAAAAGAGAAATCATGCCTCTAAACTCTGCATGGGTCTTAACACATACCAGAACTTACAGGATAAACTAGGTTTGGGGATTGTGAGATCATCTAATGATCAAAGGCTAACAAATAACATAGACTGTTTCAAATGAAAAATTAACTATTTGGAGTAAGCAATTAGTCAAGATGAGTTCCTGACATCTAACAGAGGCATTGAAGTTTCCTTAAATGAATCAAATGAACTTCGTACGACAAAATTAAAAAAGAAAAAGAAAAAAACCCAATATGAATGAAAAGAAAGGAACTTAAAAAACAGCATCTCACATGTCCAAGATAATGAGGAAACATTCTGTTGGTTCAAAAAGCCCATGAATGAGAATGTGTTGAAGAAACATTCAGTAACTATCTTTACATAGGCAAATTAATTTTTGTTTATTCATTTTCAGTGACTATGCTAGCAAGATGAATACAAGGTCTTCTTATTCATAAAAAATATACTTTAGACAAACACAGTAACAACACCAAAAAGTCTTTTGTAAATCCCTGTTAAAGCATTTTGGGTGACACATATCCCCAGAAAGCAGCAGTAAACAACAATGGGGGAAAAACTGCCTAGGACAGGATATTTTCAGGTAAATCTTCCAGGACATGTTGAAAGAAGACTGGGTCATTCAGATGACACAAAAAATGTTGGAGAGATCAGGGAAAAAGATTATTTAAGACTTGCACATATGTAGTCACTGACATAAAATGCTGAAGGAGAATAGCTGGTGAAAGATAAGACTTTGCTGCTGGCAATCAAAACCTTTCCTGCATCTTAGAACTGGAAAAAAACTAGCAGATTTCCTCATTTGATGCTATCTATTGACTCTTTTAACATTGCAGACCACAAGTAAGGGATATTGCCCTAAAGTAGCATTGAATGAGAAAGCTTATAAATGAGACAAAGACCATGTCCTGTTCTCAATAGGACACAAAAAGCAACAGCAGTCAAAATCTATCACTGAGAATTGAAAAATGAGACCTCCAGTTGATATGCTGCAACTGGAGAAGGAGAATTTTATCATATTTGCATTCTTCTTACCAGCATGGGTAGTACTAACCAGGAAATTATAATCAACATGTAGTCTGTTAATTCTTGGATTATAATATTTTCCTAAGGTACAAGGAACAGTGGTGTAATTATTGCCTCAGAGCAACAAAATACAGTGCCAGCATGTAAAATGCTGTTTGATTTTGAATTAGAAGAATCCGTGTCTATGAATCTTACACATATTTATTTTGTGCAATGAAAAATGTTAACAGCAACTAGACATGAAATACACACAAATAAAAAAAAAGCTTTGAGAAGTTGTCAGAAGAACTTTTTGTTGTTCTACATATTAGTAACTAATTTAAAAATTGTATCCCTTTCTTAGGTCTAGCTTAAAAGAGTGTTAGCACTGCTTGCTCAGAAATCAAGCCTGTTTCAGCTAAATAAATTAGATTATTTCATAAGTGGGCACATCTTATGTACACCTGCACAATAGATAGCGTTTGGCTGAAAAATTACTCTTATGTGTTAGTGCTCATACTCTTTTTGTTAATACTTTATCCATTGAGTTTATCTGAAAGAGGGAGGTATAGAATAGCCTCACAGTGATGTCTAGATCATAAGGTTCTAAAATACTTTTACATCTTTAGCATGGCAAATTATAGAGTGAGGAACACAAAAATGAAGAATTAATACAGTTGGATTAATGATAGGTGAGACAATCTGATGCCTGCCAGGATTTCTTTGTGACTAACCTAAAAATACCCACAGAAATCCAAACACAAAGCCTCTACCAAACCAAAAAACCAGATACACATGCACACACAGATATACACACAGAGAAGGCCTTTGTGTGTCCCTCCCTCCCTAAAACGCAATACGTAGAAAGGTGTTCTGTAGAAAAAACAAAAGAGTTTGTTTCAGTCCTACATTAACAGAAGACTAATGCTGAGATCCTTAAATTGCTCCTTTTAGAGCCAGATAGAAATCCAAAAGATTTGTGCTTTCATTTTATATACTATGAAATGGAGTTTTGTACTTTTCCTCTGAACCCTTCAGGTCATCGGGAAAGAAGGCTGGCTAAACCACAAATGGTTTACTTCTTTTCCCTATCTGTCTGGCCCCCCTCCACCCTGAGAGGAAGGGGAACTGGATGAAATAAAATAAAAGATAACCTTTTTCTGCACACTGCATAAAATCAAAATTAATCCGTGAAAACTATTTCAGGTTTGGGAAGTAACATTTCACCCATGAGCCCCTAACCCCCAGCTGTGTTTCAGACAACAGTAATGATGCACTTTCTTCTTTGTCAGGAAAACTCTCAAACTAAGTAAAAGGCTCTCTCCCCCCAAAAGTATTTTTTTTCTTTACCTTGCAGAGAAGCACTTGGTAAGTAAAATCCATGATTTAATAAACTTGTATTTATTTAGCAATAAAGTTTACCATGTAAAGCAATAATGCATTTGTGAGATCCAAAGCCCTACTTCAGAGAGAGCTCTTGATGATGGATGTGTCCCTTGCTCCAACTCTATATTCTGTTTTTCAGAAAGTGTAATAGCTCTGACTCCACGGATATAAATGTTCTCAACCGATTAGATTAGTTAAATGCCAGCTCTCACTTTGGGATCTCAAGGCTGCAGTAGTTGCTATTAAGCTATTGATTAGAAAGTAGTGCTAAAATACCAAGGTTCACAAACACTGGGTGTCCCTTCCCTTCCATTCTCTTTTTTAGAACTTGGGAAATTCGAGGTATGGGTCTTTTCCTACAACTGTGACTGTTAATACTACGCACAAATAAAATCCAATCAAATAAATTAGCTAGATGAGGGATCTTGCCTAATTGAGCAAAGCCAAATATTTAACCCTGTTGCAACTGGATAACCATGCAGAACATGAAAGAAAAAATTCAAATTTGACTATAGACATAACAGATAGATTCCTGAAAGCTGTGGGTTTGGACTCAACCAGACAAGGAAAAGTAAACAGGCATCAGTGTTATTGCTTTGTTTTTAGCATGTTAACACAAATTTTATACTTTTTTCTTCTGCAATGTACTGCCAAAAAATTGATCTTTCTAGTAACAAATATTCTTCTATTTGTTAGAGACACAGATTCTGTGTCTCTTCTACTGTTTTGAAATGGTGACAGATTTTCTATTATCTTCACATTCCCACAATGATGACAACAACTGAGCCCTTTCCAGAATTAAACATTTTTCTCCTCATTTGATTTCTGATCAAATGTGGATACTTAACATTCTTTGCACACAGTGAAAAGAAATAAAATATGAATTTTAAGGGTCTCAGTGGCATTTTTGTTTAATTTTAATGAGCTATCAGCCTATATGTTCCTTTGACAGGAAAGGAAGCTGAAAGATGTTTCATTCACATTCAGACTTGAAATAAGTGGTCCTAACGATTCACTGAAAAAAAAACCTCAACAGATAAAGAACAACTAATTATGTTACCAAGAAAAGGCAAAGATCCCAAGAAGTTTAAAATGTAACATTTTCCAAAAAACTGTTACCACAGATGACACAGTCATAAAAAGGCTACAATTAAGTTTAAGCTTGTATCTTTGAAAGAAGTTTGTTTACATCAAATGTCTGAAAGTGTCCAATTATACATTTCTCTGTACATAACTCAAAAATGGTTAATGTCAGATAGAAACTTTTATACATTATTCTTCCATCGCTTCTTAATTCTGACCTGGGGAGACCTCTAGGGGTGAGAGGTTGATTCTGTACTTGGTGTCCCTGCCGAGATTGCCAGCTGGGGAGCCAGCAGCCCTGGATGGCTCGAGACCTGCACTTCTTCCCCGCCGAGGCCCCGGAGCTGTACTCATCCTTCAACAAAGATTTTATCAACAACTTGCCATGCTTGGGATATAATCAAAAAGTTAAAGGAGATACTACAGGTTCTACGAAATAGCATCTAAAATGGTGGTGTAGTTATTGCTCATTTGTAATTGCGGTTCATTGGAAGAGTATGAAATTTTCCCACTTTTATGATTTTAATTAATACTGGATTTTTGAATGCATTCCCATCACGTTACAGGACTCCCAACACACTGAATACAGTGCAAAACATTGCACACTCAAAAAATTAAAAAAAATTCTTTTCAGTTATGCAGTCTTTATGTCCAGAATCAGTGCCTTAAAGAGAGCTCAAACTGTGTAAGTTTTCCACTATCTGAGATCTTATTATATTTGCCCGTGTCTGAAAAGAAATTCAGGTAATAAATTATCTTTAATTGTTGTATTTTATTCATTCTGCATTTAAATTTGAAAGACTGAGGAGGTATTTGAATTGTAAAGCTGCACATTGATATGTGAGAGATTTTTAAATTGGGGGGGTATCCAAATACCTATTAAAATACATGTAGAACAACACTACCTAATGATATACCTTCCCCATGATGTACCCTTTCAATTGACAGTAAATGCAGAGCCTACAGGTCAGCAGGGAGGACAGAGCAGGGAGTGAGCCCAGGGTCCCCCAAATTCTTTCCCACTCCCCATTTGGAATGTGATAATGAATCTTGTGCCTAACACATATGCCAAAGTCCTCTTTTCATATTCAGCAAAGAGGGAATGAAGAATTAGTTGCATAAATTGAGGAAGGCCAACTCTGATCATGGGTCAGGGACCTGCTGCTTTGTCAACTGGTATGTACCTATCAGTCTGTAGAGAAAGAAGTTATCACAACATTGTGTCACACACTAAATTAAAACTTAAAAAAAATCTGCGGGGGAGGCAGAATTCAGAATCAGCATATGTATACATCTTTGAATATATATAACACATAAAACATACTATGTTTATGGCACACCATCATTTTAAACCTTCCGCTGTTCTGCATTCAGATTAAAGCTGCTTAAAGATTAGCTTTAAATACAGCAAAATCAGGCAGTTGCTAGGAGAATTACTATTTCTTCTTCAGTTTTGTCGATATCATGGTGTTGGAACACCAAAAAAAAAGAAAATAAAAATAGATTCCCACTGCTGCCCTCACACAGCGTGGGTAAGGAAGGGCAGGGAAATGTAAGGCAGAAACCTATCATTTCTCTGTACAATCAAGAGAGAAAGCCTGCTCTGCAGGATCCTCCCAATAGATTTTGATCTTAGTTCTGTCTATTTTCCCTACCTTTCTCACTGTCTTTTCTGTCACAGCTAAGAACCAGCCCTTGGTTTTGGGACAAAAAAAAAAAAAAAATTAATTCTGTCTATGCTTCTGAAAGGGTTTGGGTCAGGCCCACTGAACCATCTCTGCTTTGAAAACAGGCAAAAAACCAGCACCCCACACTGCATAAACCTCCCCTCTACTTCCCTTGCAATGAAAGCACATAAACCAGATGACTTTTTTTCTGTATTCCTCAACTTCAATTGTATCTCTTTCTGCAAACTGCACACAGTGTTCTAGAGCCCATTATGACTGACAAACAATACCTAAACAGTTCTTGCCCCAAGAGCCATTATCCAACCACTGTATTCATCAGGTAGACTATTATAAAGGTCTTTAACTGGATCTACCAGTGGAGTGTATCTACAAGATTCCTACCCATTTGGCCATTCAAGACAAAATAATAAACTCCATGAAAACTTCTCTGACAGACATAGTATCTATGATAGGCTGGATAACAGTTTATGTATGTATGTTATTTATGTATGCTTTAAAAGGTGCTTGTCATCAGTGAGGGGGGCCATCTGCTCACTGTTTTGTTCTAGAGCTACAAAAACTGCCTAACTAAATGAATTAAAGATGGAGCTGTCCCTGAAACCACTGAGAATGACCAGCTGGGGCAAAACTTCTGGGTTGCAGGAGGAGAGGGATCTTACGGACAGAGATGTAAAAATACCACTACCAGACAGTGAAGATATGCTAAGATAATATAATAACATAATCAACTGCATGGCACAGAATTAAAAAAAGAAAGTAATTGGAGAGTCATCCTAGAAAAGTGCAAGAACTAGGGGGTTGTGGGTTTTGGTTGTTTTTGTTTTGGTCAGACACTTTAATGTATTAGTCAGCAAATGTGACTTCTTTCTATTTTAAAACTTTCTTGGTTCCTTGTGCTAAGACTAAGATTATGTTTTAATAATTGGAAAGATATTAGTGTTTTTTGGTAATATCACTTTAAGGAAAAGTTGCAGACAGTTCCTTTTCACGGATCTGGCCAGAGTGAAGTTTTGCCACAACTTATTAGTAAAAAGGTCAATGTCTCAGTGTGTGATAGCTGTGTTGAAACTGCTGCTCAAAAATGAGGAGTGTCTCTCTGTTACTTCTACAGCTCCAATGTCACTACCTGAGCAGTTCACCATCTTTCACATATTATCTACAACTTCTTGAAGCAAGGTAGAGTATATTTCTACAACTAATAAGATGAGAGATACAAATCATGCATCATCTATAGTATGTAAACCAGCAAATTCTATCACATACCATGTTGCTTCTGCTAAGCCTGAGTTTTCTCCTAAGTAGAAATTAACAAATCAACCTTCCTTGATTATTTTAATGAATGAGGATGAAGGGGAAGGAAGTAGTTAGAATCCCCAAATCAGTAAATGTGACTGCAGAATACATGTATCCTTCCTAAAATTTTTCCTGCAATATATAACACAGATGATATAACTACATATACACTGTGTTTTCCTTCCTTTCTAAAAGTCAAATATCCTGCCTACTCAAGTATGTATCTGCCTATTACCTAGATCATGTCTTTGATGTTTTTTAGGAGGCTTGCTAGATTTCTGACTAATATTCTTGATTAAAAGCAGCTGTCCCGTATTTCACCCTTCAAAGGCAATTGTAAAGTAATGGGCAAGCACTATGGACAATCATCTGTTAGGAAAGTCCAACACTTTCTCTTTTTTTTCTACTTTTTTTTTTATTATTATTTTAATCCAAATCCAATGCTAATGGTTTCCTCAGACTGTGGTATTCCACTAATATTATTAATTGTGCTTTCAGACTGAACACCTATTGGCAGACATTACAAGGGCTGAAAAACAAGTTTTGTCAGAGAAATAGTTTTATTTTCCAGTAAATTAGAAAGTAATTTCCATATTTCAAAATACTGAGCATGCCTGGGCAGAAGAGAAAACAAAAAAATTTCGGTATGCCTTTCTCTCCACATCATTCTCATAACTTGAGAGTATGACATCAGTCTTGAGTTCATTTATAGTAAAAATATGCACAGACTTAGAGTTTTCAGGTGGTTTATATTACCTAATATTTAGATACTAACAGAGGACATAGAATAAAACTTTGAAGGGCCTACTCTGTAAGGACCTTAGATCATCTTATTATTTATTAATGCTTAATGTTTGAAATTCCATTCACGAGTTTCCTTATGTATACATATAAATATAATTTTTTCTTAATATTTTTTTTAACAGAAAAAGTTATGAGAACTCCCAAAGTGAGACAGAAGCTGTGTTTAAGTCATGGTTTGCCAGCAGCAAAAGTCACTACAAAGATTAATGAAAACAAGATGTTATCCTAGAAGATGCTGTAGTCATTCAAAATCTCTTCAGAGAGTGAAGATCTCAATATGGCTCCATGGTAATTGCAGGCAAATGTCAGCTTGGCATATTTAGCTGCAGTTAAACATCATCAAGGAAAAAAACCCACAGCTCTGTATTAGGCTTTGGCAGAACATCCATTATGGCTAATTGTCATATATTTCAGGAATCTCATTTTACAGTGAAGTCGAAGAGAAATTGTTTTTTATCTGCTTTTTCAAATTTCTAGAATTTGTGCTTAACAGCTTTTACCTAGGGAGGGGGATCAGGTGAATTGATTTGCTTGTCAGATACATATTTTATTAACCACTCAAAGTGGCAGAAGAGCTCCATTAATCCTTTGAGAGCAGGAAGAGTAGCCCAGTTGAGACATATAGCAAACCAATGTGCTTCTCCTACCAGGAAATTCTTGTAACCATCAAAGAGGCCAACTTAAAAAAAAGAAAAAAAAAGGAATGGAAATGTTGTCTCTCAGCATTAAACACACTTTGCAGAGACATCAATCTGTAAGCCTCGCCAGCAGTTCATAAGAAAGACACATATGTACATAAGAGAGCTCTTCAATTTCACAAAGATTTCCAGATAAGGGTGAGCTCACAAATTTTTATGTCTTGAATTTCTTTTTGAAAGTGACTCTTTGAAAAGAAATTTGTCTATATTCATATGTTGACATACAGTAAAAGAAGCAGCATCCTTTATTTTCAAATTCAATGCAATAAAACCATCAATTATTTTTTTCAATTTTTTCAGTTTCTGGTTTGACTGCACTGCAGATAGCAGGAGCCCTAAACAGAATCAGTTTCTCAAATTAGTGCTGGCCTTTGAGGACTGGCTTCTGATGCTATTGCATGTGCTGACTGACAGGTCTCAGATCAGGTTGTTCCAAAGTCTCATGACAAGCAATTAAAAAAAGCATGTTGAGCAACAGTCGTGACATATGGCCTCGGTGCTCCTCAGTCTTGGGATCTCTGCTCTAAGTGATTTGGACAGAATTCTAGTCAGGCCAGAAAATAACACATTTTAAGGTCTGGGCATTCACTCCAAGAATGAAAACATCAGAAGCCACACAAGAAGCGAAGTGAAGCAAAGAGAACAGAAAATACTTCTCGCTCTCCTTCCGAGTTTTAAAAAGAACAGAGTAACTGATAGAGCGATGCTTGCTCCCACTCTCCTAAAGTATCCAGCAGGGAAAGCAGCTCAGGTTAGATTCCGAGATGAAACAGTCTGATCCCACACCCTCTGTGGCCCAAGCTAGTCCTCCATTATCCTACAAGCAGCTAACCAGCAGTTATGGCCTTATGTACTTCGACTACACTCAAATGTTAAGGCATGTTGAGAAGCTTGATGTAAAGCAATCATTTTGGGGCATGTAAGTTAACACCTACTGAGATAAATGGGCTTGTTCTCATTTCTCAGAGCTTTGATGTCAGTCTGCAGGTATAAGAAGGGATCACTTCACTTGTATTGAGGAAAAGACTGCCTTCTGCCTCACTCCTGAAAACTTAAACTAATTGTAAAGAGAAAAAGATATCGATTGCCTCAGACATTTCTGAGGACACCAGGCAGCTCTAGTTAAATCTTGACTGGTGGGAATTGCTGACAAAATTAAAAATATTAGCATTCTGAAAACAATGGGCTTAACTTGACCATCAACCACTGAAACCTTGTCAACTTCAGCAAGACTTATTACATTCCATCATAGCTTCTAAAATATCCCTGTTTAATATTTGCCATTTGCTTTTAGAATAAGGAGTCTTGTCTTTATTATTATAATTGCAAAAGATGTTCTGTTGTCAAAATTTTGCCATATATGGTCTGAACAGCCAAATTTTAAATGTTTCATAAGCATACTCATTAATATATTAGAGCAAGTTAAAAGACAGATAGTAAAAAACTCCAATTTTGCAAGGAGAGGAATAAAATTAGAATTTCCAGTGCCTCAGCTACTCATTTTCAAGTGTTTGACAAAAGCCAAAAATTTACAATCTGATTTTCACCCATCCTTCCTGCTACATTAACTACATCTGCTGAAATCACGGGGACAAAGACAAGACAGAAACAAATTTTAAAAATTACAGCAGAACTAATGTGGTAATTTTGTTACTTATAATTATGTGACTCTGTGAACTCCTGTCAATAATGCATAACTATTGAATATAGTGCAATTGTCAACATTGGAATCAACTGAAATGAGCTCAACAAGGCTGGCCAGAGCAAATGTGTTACAAATATATTATCTACAGCTGTCATAAACTCCATTCATGCTACCTGATCTCCTTCTAATATGTCAGCCTTTCTAAACAACTTTATGAACAAGGGAATTCTTCTCCAAACATTATATTTATGCTCACATATAAACACATACATACATATACATATTTAAGAAACAAAGATATATATATATTACAGAATAGATCGGTTTTAAAGCAGCTAGGGGCTCCAGTCATTAAATATTACTATGTTTCCCAGCTAGAGAGCTAAGGTAGCCCTGAATAATTTCCTAATGAGTTTTAAAGAGAAGTCTCTTTAAAAAATACTGTTACAATCCAAAGCAGCATAAACTAAAGTTCTCTTTTTTCTACTTAAGAGAATAACAGACCCTAAACCATGGCCTCTGCCAGGTAATTTAGCACAGTACCAGTTATATTAATATTTCTATTCTATTTGTCTAAATCATCTATGCACTGAAATAATTCACAGTGCCATTAGACCAGTTTTTTCCAAACAATAATTACAGAAACTGACACAAAATACTTGATTTGTAGGTGGGCTTATTCTTTAAATGGATCTTGTTAATGGAAAAGACTCTTGATTCATGAGTGTAGTTTAATGCAAAACAATTTTATGCCATGGTAAATTACCATCAAAACATAAAAAATAAATGAAGCCAAGTTGTGCCCGACATTAATCAAAACTCTCTTGAAAGGTTCTTGATTTGTAATCTAAAATATAAATTGACAGAAATAAAAACTTAATATAAAACACAAAGCTAGAGCCATCTGAATATTTGGCAAGTAAGTACTGATAGAATGTATTTTATAGGAAATTAAAGCTTCAGATAAAAAGTAAGGGTTTTAAAATATTTTATAAGAGTTCTTCAGTGGTGATTGTTCCCCTATGCAGATACCAAATTTGATTTCTTGCAGCTGTACTTGAAAAACTGTTTGCAGCTATCAGAAATGCTCATCAGTTTACACCACTAGTGGTCCCATTTCATTTGCCTTCTGCAGAACTGCGAAGGTGCAGTTGTTTCTTTGGTTCTTTTTGCAGCAGACATTTCAATCATATCTGGAAGGTCCACACTTTGAAGCAATACAAAGTATCACTACCTCTTGTCTTGGACAATAAGAGACATCTCAATTAAGCCTGTGGAAATATTGATATCTGGACTTCTAAAATATTTGCCTAATTTTTCACAGAATTTATTCTGCAAAGGATATTAGTATTACACTAGAATATTTCTGTCATATTATTTTATGGATGGTGTGAGAATTGTAATTTCCAGAAAATTTTCCTGTACATAGAAATTTTTTAGGGTTAAGCCCACCAATTTGTGCACCTCCAGAGACAGTGAAACCTGGTAAAAAATTCTCAAGTTACATGTAACTATGGGGATCAGGAGCTGGAGATCAGGTGGAGGTCTGGACCTTCTTTCCACACTTCCTCAGTGTCTTGCTTTCTGAAAAAGAGAAACCCTAGTGAAAGCAAGAGCTGAGAAATTTTTCAGCAATA
The DNA here is from genome assembly GCA_013400515.1 of Erpornis zantholeuca. NCBI lineage: Eukaryota > Metazoa > Chordata > Aves > Passeriformes > Timaliidae > Erpornis > Erpornis zantholeuca. The sequence continues at coordinate 22,668 of VZTN01012045.1, forward strand.
GAGTGAATAACCAGGAATGCAGGTTCCTGATAGGATTGTGGTGCCTGACTGAAGGCAGGACTAGGGCAGGCAGACCCTACATGAGGTCAGGGCTCTACTGCCCAAACCAGGCTGGAGAACCCAGGATCCCCCAGCTGCAGCAGGAGCTCTAACAGCTCACTGGCTCTCCTAATTGAGTGACTGGAGGCTAGGCAATTCAAGGAGCTTTCCTGAGTTGGGCCAGTTGCCTGATCCCTTTAACTTTGGAAAAGTCCAACAGGACAATTTAATACAAATTTTTCTTGGAGACAAGACTGTGAATTCTCTTTTAATAAATAACTCTATATTCCATTCTAAACTAGAACAGTAACTTTTCAAATATCAGTGTTTTCTTTGAAATGGGAAGCAAGTTTCACACCATTCTACTCACAGCTGAAACCATGTCCATCTACCTGTAGTCTGTATGTTGAAAAATCAGGATTTGTACACCTTAGAATAGTACTTTTAGTATTTTCTCTGTCTTTTTTTCCAGCACAGACTACTTCTGCAAGGGTAATTATTGACTTTTGTGGATCACTCAGATACAACCATGATAAATATGGTAACAAAGACCATAAGAAAATTAATTCATCATGATATCAGAAGAGGATTTACAGGAAATAAAGAACTTGGCCACATTTTGAACTGTGATGATAAAATTCTTACAGCTTCCTTCCAAGTGCGTAGCAGGGAAATTTTGTGCAATGAATGAGGAAGGACTTCTGTCAGAGGGAAGAAGGGATATTATATGATTATATGGTCAGTCAAAGTCCTAATTCAAGGAGAAGCCAAAGAACAATTCTATGCATGCCTTGAGTCTCTTTCATCACATAGTTACTGCTTTTCAAAGTTCACATGTTTCATGTATCTTAATCATAAGAGAATGAGACTCCCTGGTTTAGACCCATCTCTCCACCATTCCAGTTAGCCTGTCTTGAAACCTTCGTTTTAAATATTGATGATCTTTATTCCCACTGAGCAACAGTTCAGATCTCTACTTAAACTCTACAAGTTCTTACTTCTATTTTATGTGTATAAACAGAGAAATAGCTTTTCTCTTTTCTTCCCTGGATAACTTGAGCATGAAAACTGGTTTTAATATGGTGTGCTGCTAATATCTACCCTGCTAAGGAAGATTTTGCAATGAATTTTACATTTTGTAAACAGGCACAAACTTGAGTGTAATGGAGTTTAAAGAGTCGGATGAAATCAAATCCTGACTGAGGAACAAAGCGTAAAATATCAGTCCATTATAGATTTATCACTGCCATTGTTCTTGTTTTCAGAAAAGACGTGTTCAATTTTTCTCTTGATTTATTAGTAAAGTAAAAATTATATCTCTCCATTTAGTGGTTAATCGTTTAGTGATAGCTCAAGAACAAATGTAAAAAGTGTCTGTAACCTGGAGGGAGAAGGAAGATCTCTAGGCCATGATCCTAATTGATTTTTACTACAGTCTCTTTCACCTTCTGCCATAAAATTGGCTTTCAAGTAACTACTGGCACATCCAGCAAGATTAAGCTGCTTCACTGAAAAGGAAATTTCATCTTCAGATGATTCACTTGTGGTCACTTATGGTATAAACAATCACATTAGTAGTTATGCATGACATCAAAGGACTCAGCACCTCTGAAAAGAGATCCCTAAAGCCAGTAAATACTTTTAACAAATCACTTATGCAGTTCTTTAATTTCAAAGGACTTTAAAAGTCTTTCTAACAAATGAGCACAGCTTTATGTGTATGTGCAGTCTTCTGGCTAGCTTAAAGCAAACTGTACACCTGACCTTTACTTCAAAGGAAAGTTAAAGGCTGCACAGAAATGCTGCTCCCAGAAGATTTAAGCAAGATACCAGCAGCTGTCTTCCAGGGACTAATTTCGTTCAGCGAAGAGCCTCTGTTGCGGCAGGCAGGTGGTAAAGTGCCACAGCCTTCTGGAAGCATCTCTGTTATGAAGTCACTCGGTCAGTGCCACGCACACACACAAACTCATGATGGATAGCCGCTTAAATGGTCGATGGCAATAAAGCAGGAGGGGTCCTTGTTTAGTATTCTATGGGATGGGTTTACTGCACCCACATGTGAAGGGACCCAGGGACAAAAGACCCAGAATAATGGGGGGTCCAGGTTTAAGTATGGGGTCAGTCAGGGCAGAGAGAGCTTCAGGGACCAATGATCTGAGGGCACAGGGGCAGTGCACAGGCAGGGATTGGGCATGGGATCCAATAGGAAAACAGTGAGGGAGTGGCTCGGGAATGAGGACCAATGGGGGAGCAGGGAAAGGAGAACATTCCAGGCCCTGGACATATGTGGGGAAAAGGGGCAGGAATGCCAACGGGCCAACCATGGAGACAGAACTGGGATACATTTGCACGGTGCAACAAGGTATCCTTGGACAGCCCTTCTGTGTCACCCTAACTTCGGAGAGTCTCTGTGGGGCATACACTACCAGGGGCCTCCATCGGCCTCATCTCTGGTGGGCTCACCAGCCTCTACAAGCCTCCGTTCTTTTAGTGTTCATATGTTGCAACATTAACTTTATGGGTCACAAATATGCAAGTTCAAATTGCGTTTCATCCTGATAAAGCTATTGGATTTACCCCTACTTGGAGTAAGGTTCACCAGCTGGTGAGGGTGCAACTGAGGCAGCCCAGAGCTCTCCTCTGCAGCTGCTGGGGAGGCTGGGTGCTGCAGCTGCCACCCTGCCAGCCTGGGCTGCAGCAAGCTCTTGGTGGCAGTGACTAACTGGCAGATGCTGATACACTGAAAATGTGAGGGCTTGTATCTGCAGGTTTATATGTATGACTATTTCCAATGTGGCTGTCTGGATGCTTTAGCTGGATACCACTGCTTTATCTGGATAACAACCTTCAGAAACTCTCACCTGGAGCTAGTGGAAGTCTGGACAGTAAAAGTAGAGATTGGTGAAGGGTAGGAAGTAGCATATCTCTGTAAGGACAGATGCAGTTGAAAGAAAAGGTATTACACCACACCAGCTCCTTGTTGGTTGTTTTCAATATTAGAAAGGCTGAGAAACAGCAAGCAAAAATTTAAATCTTAGACAAGGTGGATGTATATTTACCACAGAACTACACAGTATGATCAATATTTAAAATGTTAAGAATTAAAAGATGAAATATGTTACTTTTAACAACCACAGGTAAAAGAACCAATTGAGAAAAACACTTAGCAGTTTTTGCTTATGTTACATTTTGCTATATTTACTGGTTGGCAATCTCACAACCCTTTTTGGTGCAGCAGAAGAAATAAATAGAAAGCAGGTATCTCAATAGTGGAAGCTCAAAGTCTTCATATTTTGCTCCAACTACTAAGAAATAAAACAGAGATATTCTTCTATTTTCAACCAATATTTACAGCAGTGATCTGTCCTGATACCATACATATAGGCACATATACACAAAAATAAGTAAAAGAAAATTTCATAAATTATTGATTCCAAAATTCAATATATTCCTGTAACCAGTGGTAAAAACTAGTATTGGAAAATTTTCCTTTTCTCCATCTGCTGTAGAACACTGTATCAACAGATATTTAGTGAAGGGAGTTAAATCAGCAACAACAGATTTTCTGAAAAAGTATCTGGTGATGGCAGGTAGCCATGAAAATGCCTCTTTGCAAGTGAAATGTGGCATTCATGCACAGTGATAGTCAGTGCTAACTTTTCACTCACTTTTCCATCAAAAAAATGAAGGCTGAAACTGCTCAGTCAGCGGACAGCATCTGAAGTATTCAGGCGTCTGTCAATCACATATCACCAGTATAAGAAGTAGAGCAAAAAGGCAAACACTTTGCAAACATGCACTTGAGCATACCAATTATGATGCTTACAGAAATCATTTCACAAAGATTCCTTGTATGAAAATAAAGACTAAATTAATAGACAAAATTCTCACTGTTGCAGAACAATGCAATTTAAAAGCTCTAGCTCCTTTCCAAAGTCACCTTTCCAAATTCAATCTGTGCTAAAAGGCATCTTATAAAAGAAAGGCTGTAGACTACTGATGACAATAGGTCAACCAGTTCGATACAACAGGCCAGATTTTACCTCCAGTGTCATCCTTTCTGAGTTACACCTGAGATTAATTTACTCTGTTGTCTGTGTAGGACAGCACTACAATGAATATATCAACCTTTTAAACCCAAAATGTCACTTTCATGCCATACTCGCTCCTTAGCTCTGTGGCTTGCTTAAATAAAGAGTGATTGGTTGAGTTTACTAGTGGTTATTTTAATCAACAGACATGTGACATAGAATTTGTTGCACAGGACTAAAATACTCTCTTAATATCAAAATTGTGATACTAGCAGAAGATTTGCTTGCATATATCTGGAGCTGTGTGTATAAACATGTAACATAATGTGGTGGTACCTTGGTAAGTCTTCTGTCTGGTTACAGCAACAGAGTGTTAAAAAAAATGTTAAAGATTGCTTAAAACACACTGTCAAAGATCAAAAGAAGTTATGGTGTCTTTCCTCTTGCAACAGTTGGATTCAGAAATTAACCTGAGCTCTATAGGCTGTCTTCAGAAAAGGTATAGGATTTAGAATGAGATTGAACCTATTCTTCCTAATCTGTTAACATTACCCACAATGTTGATATTAAGTAAGTAACATAGTTCCATCTTTTATTGAGTAGTCTCTCTCATGCCATCTACAATAAGCTCAAATATATACATATATGTAAAATATAAATCTAAGTTTTCTCTAGCACAAAGATATTACTATACGGGTTCCATGGTGGTCATGGCCACTAGGAACTATCAAATGGTTAAAACTTGCAATGATATCTACCAAATCAAGGCAAAACTGTCTCTCTTCTGTCTGTTCTGATTACAGCCTGGATCTGTAGAGAAATTGTTTGGGTTTGGTTTTTGTTTTAAACCTCAGGGAAACAAGTAGGTTTCCTGACACTAACATCTAGAGGATGTTTCAAGAGAACTCTAAGATTTTTTTATGACTATTTGAAGTTAAAAAAAAGCTGTTTATTTCTAAACTATATATTAGTTTTTCCTTGGTCTAGTCAAAATAAAATCAGTACTGAAAATAAGTCTCTCAAAGTGATACTGACATGCTCTATAAAAATTAAACTCTATAATCTAGAAAAATTATTAAAGTGTGTTTAGACTTCAGTAGATAAGCAAGAAGATTTCAGCATGTGCTTATGCAAGTAGAGCAAGTAGAGCAAGTGTGCTTATGCTCTAAGGAAATTACAAGTGAAGACAATCTTAAGCAAATTTGTTGTTTCCCAATCCAAGAAAATTACTGTAATTCCATCACTCCTCATTTAATCCTCTCCCTAATGTTCCACAGTCATAGTCATCATGTCAAGTCTAATGTGTTGATTACAATCATTACCTTATAAGAAATTATTGGGGTTTTAATGTCTGGTCCAAAATTAAGTGTAAAAATGTGTGGTTGCATTAGCAAGCACATAGTTATAAAGTAAACATAGCAAATTCATTTTCCTAAATCAAATATCATCTAAGAGCAAAGTTAAAGACAGAAATTATAGATAATATTTTCGAGGAGATCATTATGAATTATGTCTTCAGTAGAAACTAAGGGTAAAGGAGTTCAGAAGGGGCCTACTTCATAGAGTGGCTGAGTTTCAATAAGCATTGTTCCATGTAAGTTTCTTTCTGAAAAAAATAGGTTTCAGCTGCATCTGGTGAACACTCATTAAAAATGCATACTTAAATATCTACTTATTGTGATCAAAACTTACATTCAATAACAACATAATGCATTTTAAATACAAGCAAAAAACTTAATAAATGATATTCACTTCAGTGGTTTTGAGGCCACAATGAGGTCAAATTTGGTGGTGCTGCTTTGATAGGACTGCACTGATGTACTCCACAGCATTGTCCATGGGCTACATGGTTTTGAAATCATGATTATTGTGCTTCTGAACTGGTGTATTTACCACAGACCTTTTGAGCTTTACATTAAAATCTGTGTTCTATACACATTCATTATGTTCTCTCCAAATACCCGAGGGATGCGAACACCAGGAGTCCCTATGACATGGATACCTGTAAACCTGTAGGTTTTGTTAGATTAGTCCTGTAGGTTTTGTTATATTAGCCACATGCCACAATGGTGCTCATCAGCCAATGGGTACCAAGAATCCCACAGAGCCACTGTGCTTCAGAACAGCCTTCTCTGATATTAATAGCCTCCTTTTTTTGTGCTCTGAGACATGGTTTTGCTCAGCAATTATAGTCAACATCTTGAATATAGTCCTCTTTACAAATAAAAACTCTCAGATTAATTACTAGCACATCTTTTACATACATTCTACTTTTTTTTTTTTTTTTTAGCAGCTATCATAACTAATAAGAACGTTTTACAGTATAATGTCAGAAAGCTCTATCTGCATGATCTCAGGAACAATGCACTGTCTTAATATGCCATTAACATTTTTGGTTTATTACTTGTCAGTCAGACAGCCTTTAATCCACTGATTATGTGCGAGGTTGATTTGGAATCAATCAGCTTCCTTAAACAAAATACGTTGTAGCACAAGGTGAATTGCTCATATATGTCTAAGACTAATACATCAATATTACTTTTGTCAAGCAGAATAATCACCTAAAAAACCAATATCAAGATACTTTGACAGACTATATTTTTCATAAAGCCTTGATGGTTGGTATTCAGAACAACAACCTCTTTAGTATGTAATTTAACATCCAGCAATATTACTGGTTTTTTTGTTTTTTCTTTTGCATTTCTTTTGTGTTGTATGTACCTAAATTATGAGATTATCTTTAAGAAATACTGGTTATCACCTTGCTGCATATTACTGGAGCCCGTATAATAAAGCACAACTACTCTAAATATTGGCTACTAAAAACCCTTTGGAAATAATTTTAAAGTTTGAAGCATTTCCCGTGAGTACATAGATTCTTTTTAATCCAAACAAAGAGCAATTATTTTTTCAGAATTTTCTGCCTCTTGACATGATTACTATACTTTCTGCAGTTTTTATATAATGGTCAATATTGTTTTTTAAGGCTCCTTTCATCCCAGTAACTTAGGCTAATAAAAACTCATGCATGCTAAAAATGTTAATAGGAAAGGGAAAGCTTTAGATATTCACATAAAAGTTCAGCTGTATAGATGATTGAAAGCTACTAGATTTCTAATGATGACAATCTGACTCGAATGTCATGCATCTACTGCATCTCCACCAGCAACTCCACCAGTAATTCCAGTAAAATGAAACATGAGTCACTTCTCCTTTCACCCCAAAACACAATTAAGATATTAAACAAATAATCCTTCCTTAGATTTGAAACAAAATACATTCTGTTCCTAAAAAAACATGGAAAAAACTTTACTGAACTTATTAGTCACTGAAATATGAGAGGTACATGTTTAATTTATGCAATTCTTGGAGAGCAATCTTAACCAGATATTTCACATTATGGAAAACTTTTTGAATGAGCAGACATCCAAATATCTCAGTTAATTTATGTGAAGAAAGGCAGGGAAGGGTGCACACATTGTGTAATTTTAGTGTTATTTTAGCTTTCAGAAGTCAGTGATGGATCACTGAAAAATAAATGCCAAAGGTATTTTTATTCTTCATCCAATTTCTCCAGCCCTGAAATGTGCTTAGATTTCAATTCTTCTGGGTTATGAATCATATTTTCAATATTGTGTATGCTCAGTGTTGTTGTGCATAGGAAGCAGAATTATTAGTAACACTCAATAGTCTGAATATTCAAGTAAATTTATTTATCAATAGCCACTAGTTTACTCTGCCAGGTTTTCTTAAGATGGCAGATATCAGCAAGTACTCTCAAAACTATTCAATTCATAATCCTTAAAATATGAAATAATTTTTCATGGTCTCCATAATTATTATTATGCTATTAATAGTGCATTAATTTCTAAAGAGATTAAGATGAGATGTAGTACCCCTTATTTATAGGAATATTGTCAAAGAGTATTTTAAGAGAGCATGGAGCTCTACACTTGTATCTTGTGTCAGTCAGGTCTGCCAAAATAGGACAAGATTTATAAGTCAGATTTATCACCAGAATTATCTTTCTCCTATTTTGTATTGCAAACTTTTTTGCTGTGTTTCAATTATCAACTTTTGAAGGCACAATTGCAGACACCATCCTTTGGGGTACTTTTAAAAATTAGTCACCTATTGGCATGAAAGAAACAGTTTAATACCTTTGAATCCTCTAATTTACTGTCTAATTCTATAGTCCAAATATATGCTGTTGCTGAGCAAAAACATACCTTAAGCAGCAGAAAGATATTGTAAGATATAATTTCCTGCAAATCTTCTTTTATTGAAATAACCTAAGATGCTTTTCGCAAGCCTTATTTTTAATAGCTTTTTGGGATGATTTTTTTTTTGGTTTTTGGTGGGGTTTTCTGTGAGGTTTTCTTGCAGATACTGGGCATAACGCCTGCTATAAAACTAAGCCTAAATTTGCATACACAACAGTGTAATAAAGTCTGGACCTGTTAGCCCATAGTGAAAATTTAGGGATAATAATTTCAGCATTAACAATTTTAACTGCACAGTAGAAATTACACAGTACCAAACAATGTCTCAAAAGTATTCGCAGAGCAGGTGTAACTAGGTCCATTTACGGGAAAAATGTCAGGGGTTCCTTTTTTTCTGTTTCAAGAAAAACAGCAGTGCTTTAGTAGACAAGTGGACTTCCTTAGAATAAAATTACCTTTAAACATTAAACTGGGAAGAACAATGAGAAGAGGAATATATGGAGTAATAATGTCCCCTAGATTACTCTTCTTCCTCTGTAATGATATGAGTGAGGTTAATGATAAGAAGCAAAGTGACAAGGTTAATAAAAACAACCATCTTGATAAGCTTAAAGGAAAGACTCTCACCCTTAGTGAAATTTGTTGAAAATGTTATTGCTCAACATAATGAGTATCCTTAGCTAAACAGAAAAAATGAAAACCAAGCAAACAAAAAGCTCCATAACAAACATACAAAAGCTACCTACCAAACAAGAAGACCTCTGCAACTTTATCCATAAGCTGAAATAAAGCTACTGAGGTCCTCGTCCTGGTCCTGTAGTTCCTTGGAGAACTGACTAGCAAGGCCTGCCCTCTTCAACACAACATTTGCAGTGCAGGAAACAGGAGTGTAAGTGTTTCAAAGTATACTAAACCAAACAAAGAAAACACTTCACACCATCCCCAAAAGAAAACCCAAAAACCCAGACAAAAAAAATTAAAACAAACAAACAAACAAACAAACAAACAAACCCAAAACCAAATTAAAAAGTCAAAAGATTTTCAATAGTATTCATTACCTAATTTTGTGCTGTAAATATCTTTTCCTTCTGGCCTGTGTCAAAGACTGAGAAATACCACAATACTTGGAGCAATAAATTTTGTTAGATTGGCAAACCTTAGGATCCAATTTCTCTCCATTTATCAGATGATATTTTTCTCTCAAAATTAAGTAATTCTTCTCATATATCAACAGTGAATTGATAAATGTAAGAAAATAATGATGTATAACCTTGCTTAATACTAGTGTATCAATAGCTATCCTTAAAAGACTGATTCCATAAATTAAGTATTTTTTATAAAAAAATTACTACATAGACTTTTATACTGAAAACACTGCTATTTCAAAGGCATTTGTCAGGCTTTTATTATGTAAATTAAATGAGGTTGATAATTGCAAACAGCATGTAATGCCAGATTACAACATCTATATTGCTTTGTATTATATTAAAATACAGTGCATTTTGCAGTCTTATGTATTGCCCCAAGAAGCATGTCAACCATTCACTAAATTACAGATTGAAATGCTGGGGGAGAGACCACAGCTTTACTAAGGACAAGATTTAGTGTAATTTACATATCAAACTCAGTGTCTTTATATCACATAATCTAAATCTCTTGTAGGACCACTTGATGATGATTCCACAATCAAAAGCTCGTTAGTCACACGATTCCCAGTTTTAGTCATATTTGACATGGTGTGGTACAAGCTACCTTAGACAGTTTACAAGGCTGGAGAGCACAAAACTGGGGGGAGAAGGAGGAAGAGAGGTGGACTCTGCCTGTCAAGAAATAACCCCCACTTGAAGCAGCGTAGCACTGATCATGCTGTGTCTGACAAGCAGAAATGTTATGGAACAGAAATAGTACACATCTAGTCTTTCAACCACACATCTCTCCTCCACTAAAATTATAGGATAATAGTGTCTTGTGTTTTCACGTGTTTCTGCAGCTATCAACTTAGATGTGCAAGACGAAAGATGTACAAATGTTCCTGCTTTATTCACACACCAGGAACACATGCCATTCCAAAATTAGTGAATTTTCCACATCTGGCGTAAAAACAAAAGATGTAACAGGCAGATACAGGGAAACAAAGACCAGAAAAAAAAATTTCTTATAGCACAGCATGCTTCTGGAATTATCCAAGGTTGTTTGGATTTATATTACCTTAGAGAGTCCTGTGTATTGTCACATGTGGGTCCTGCTACAGGGAAACATTCTCATCCCAAATCATATCAGAAATGTGAAAGAATCCTATGATATCAGCTCTGTACTTCTGCCTGTGGGTTGTTTCAATTAAGTTAATTACTTTAGACCTAACCTATAATCAGATGTTAGGATTTGTCCTTTGAAACAGAATTTATCAGGAGGAAGTGCACACCCCTTAGAGCAGATTGTGATTGCAGGGTATGTCAGATAAGAGGGTAAGCATGAATCATTTCTTTTCTTCTCATCTTATCCCTTCATTTTGACACTGTATTAAATCCTGCTGGCAATCCCTCTGCAACATTTTCCAAATCCACTTATTCTGCTCTCTTCCCAAAGAAAAAGAGGAACTTTTGACCTTGACCTTGAATTCCAAAAACATGCCTTAGAATATAAAAGCAATCAATTTTACCTGGTGTGTCACTCTGCCCATGTAGGTAGCTTGAGAACATCAACAAATCTCTTTAGTTTAGCAGCATAAGACTGAGGAGGTATCACTTCCAAAGTTGGGTTTCTATATTTTCTACTTTGGGAAAAATCCAGATCCAGCTTCCACTAACAGGAAAACTATGAGGTGAAAGTGCCTCACAGAAACTAAAAATAAATTTTATATACTTTGTGTGTGTATATGTTGTATGCATGTGTATAAATATATATATATATGTATAAAAGCATTCAAAAGATCTGACTGTAGGACTCTTCCACTCTAAATGTATTGTTTTCACACTCGTTATCCAGTATGGGAGGACCATTCAGCAGCAGGTGATATGATCTCAGGTAAAGTAAAATCGGATTGAGTTAATTCCTGTTACAGCAGTAGAGTGTTTCTTCCCCTTCCTCCTGCCAGGTCTGTGTTGTAGTCAGCCCAAACACTACTGCAGTGATTGCAAAAGCCTCACTCCCCAAATGCCATGAAAAAATAAACACCCTTTCCCTCTTTGCTTTCCCCTCTGCTAAAGATGATGCTCAATCTGTTTATAAGGGTGTAGTACCTAGTCTTGTACATATTCCTGTATATTCTTCTCATGGTAATATTTTTCAAAATAGGGAGAGGGATCAGGATTGCTTTGTTGATGTACTGCGTGACATCATTTTATGACATGGTAACATCAAGGGAAATTAGGGTCACTTGGACTGTGTATTCAGTGTTGTTCACCTGTCCTGGCCATAGTTGCTTAATCAAGGGCTTCATTCATATCCAGGCTTTGGGGGGAACATGACAGGATAACTCCTCCCAGCCTTTCACCCCCTTCTAAATTTTAGGTCTGCTACAACAGCTTTTGACAATTTTTGAATTCCCTCTGGATGCTAAAGAAAGCATGCCTGAGCTGAAATACCTGCTATTTCTCCTCTGTGTGGCCTACCAATCATTTAGAATCATCTAAAGTCATGACAGGTATTTCCAGGGACCAAACTCTGGCTATGTGAAGAAATTATTTCCACCCCGATACAGGCCCTGCCTCTCATCTGTGGAAAGACTGACCAAGGATCTCCAGAAATTAAAAGAGGAAATTAAAGACTAGCAGCATAAGGATGAATTATTTCTTGTGTGGTGGGCCCATGACATCTCAGGTCATCAGGGAAGAGATGAAACATATAGATGGACTCATGCTTGAGGGGGAGGACTTAACCATGGACACTCTATCCCTGGTTATCCATAACTGTGAAAGACGTGTGGCAATCCAGCAGGCCAAGCAGGTAAAGCCTCAGTGGTATGGGGGACACTTGCCAGTGTGTAAGCATGGGGAGGCCTGGCAGACTGATGATATCACACTGCCTCAAACCCACCAAGGCAAGTGCTATGTACTCACAGTGGTGGAGACAACCACTGCATGGCTGGACAGACAACCACTGTGCCTCACACTACTGCCCAGAATACCATCCTGGGCCTTGAAAAGCAAGTCCCATGGCAACACAGCAGAAAGAATTGAGTCAGACAAGGATACTATCTCAAAAACTCTCTCATAACACCTGGGCCAGCGAGAAGGGTATTGAGTGGGTATGTCATATTCCCTATCACGCACCAGCCTCTGGGAAAGCTGAACAGCACAGCTTGTTCTGAACTTAATGCTTCAAACTATTGGCTGCCAATAGTTCACTTGCTCTGAGAAGCAGCGTCTGTTACTTTTTCCAAGTTTGGTGTGACAGCCATGCTTTTAAAGACCTTTACCACCTTTATACAGAATAAAGACTACTGAGCTTTATAACCTTTGCTTTTAAAAAAGCCAGTTGCTGTTTTATGAAATGAATCACTCTTGTCCCTACTTTCCTCTATCTGCTATATCCTTTTGAGAATGGTGACAGAAATTGTACATTTTCAAGATGTGAAACAGGACAGATATAGTGGCATAATAGTTGCATTTTGTTCACAATTTCTTCTCCTGAAAAATCTAGCATTAGTTTTATCCTTTTTACTTGTCAAGCTGAATAAATGTTTTCAGAGGCTTTTCCTGGTCACTTCAAGATCTCTCTCTCAGGTTTGTATTTATGTGTGAAGGGTTGGTACTTCGCCCTCCCTGCTGTCCCATGTATGTTGTTTTGCATTCCCTTTGCTTGATGACTCAGGATTCTGAGCCTTGCCTGCAAGGTTTTGAAGTCAGTTTTAGTATTTACTGCTATTAGTCAACATCACAGAATATAACAACTTTGCCCACTTGCCTGTTTAGCGACTGTGATTCTGTTCAGTAGAGTAAATTCCTGTATATGTCTTGAAATGCATTTGCTAAATATATCAGGCAAATGTTTTGGTAAAGATTACATGATTCATTCAGTTTACACTGGGAATTTTAAGTCAATAAATTCACATTTGAAATGAGTTGGAATTTTAAGCAAGAAATCAGTTAACCAAAATTGTGAGGTATTTAACATCAAAAATAATTACTAAAGCTATTGTTGGTCTCTTTCTAAGAATTTGAAAATTAAGTATAGAAGGTGATTAATTTTGGGGAGATATTTTTCTTGAGTGCCATATTCTTTTTCAGGCAATGATTAATTCTAGAGCTTGACTTATTCCAAAAGTCAGACCATATGTCTTTGGCCTAAATCCTTTAATTCTATGTCTACAAGCACAGCTTTCCTAACATTTAACAATGTGTGGTTGACTCCTGGGCCTGGAGATCAGAGGATACTCATCATAAAAATTACATGGAAAAATATTGGTTAATGACCTATTGCAGTATATGATAATAAAAATGCAAATAATAATGGAAATGCATCATGGATTCTTGCAATAATAACTTTGAAACCTGCAAAATATCGTGGTGATTCTTTTCCTGAAAAGGTCTGCATTGTCTCAACCAGTGGTATCAAGCAGATTGTTTATGTGCTCTGTGACCAGGCAGAGTTACTGAAGGGGACAAAGACTCTTCACCAGGCAGGGACAGCAGTGCAGCTGCCAGCCTCTCCCTCTGACCCAGGGCTCAACATGTTCTTCACCCTTCCTTACCTTTGACCAGCTGTGTTAGACATTATTTTCACACGCTTTCCCTTAACAGCCAATCTCAATTTTTAGTAAAAAATTTGATTAATAGTGATCTAGCCTGTTTTTCCACAAGCTAATATAAACTCACATTTCATTTTCTTTTCTACTCTTAAAAATTTGCACACAAAAAATGCCACATAACTGAAATGGGTTTAGGGAGAGGAATCCCATTGCAAGTAAGATAAAAATATTCTGTAGTTTAAAAAATTTATGAAGTAACTCAAACATAAAAATAATCTGATATTTATGTATTTTCAAGGGGAGAAAAGGAATTTGGGTATATCATTAAAAGATTTTGGTTTTCCTTGTAAGAAGCTTCAAATTTTTTATTTCTGGCCCTGAATGTGTATATACAAATAAAACAAGTTTACTCTACTGCATGATGGCATTATGATTTATTTGATACTCACATCTGGATATTTTAAAAGCCTAAAATAATAAGGTTAAAAAATTAGCTAATAAAGTGGCAAGAAATATGTGAAAGACTCCAACATGCACACATAACCCTGACCAAAAAAAAAAATTCCTCTATAAAAAGTGTTCTCCTGAGGGCATTATCCTTTTTTTAAAAAAAAATCTGTGATCCTGTCTTCAGTTTTCTCTCATTCACTACAGAGTCTATATTTATTATCTGTTGCTATCTGACTCGGATTGCAAGCTCCTTAGGGCAAGGACCTTGTCTTCTTACATGTCTGTAATGTACCATGAACACCTCCAGCACTAAATAAATAATAAGCTCTGCGAACTCCATTTAGTATCCATTTCAATTTGTGGTGAAGGCTTACCATGTTTTCAGAATATAAGGTTCATTTCTTTCTTTTAATGGCTGATGCTGGGCAAGCATAAATATTAATCCATATTTTTCTGGCTTGTTCTGGAGCAAACTTGCTTCTTAGAGTTCCTGCTGACAGTGACCCTAGGCCAGTCTAGTCAAATCCAAGTCTTTATGGTTAAGATTTTCTTGCAGTCAAAATTGCTGCACAGATTTCCTTAGCTGGCCTTCTTGGTCCTATATAGTCACCTGTTACTAACACAGCCTCAAGTTTGAATAACTAAAACATCTTCCAGAAATCTCTGATAGTCTGTAAATAATCTAGAAATGACTGTTCAAATGAGAAAAAAAAAACCAATCCGGTTGGGTTGCCCTGTTTTCTAGCAGGCCTTTCCTTGTGGAAAGAGGAAAAAAGTTAATCTCTCCTGGCCACTTAGGAATTTCTTCTTTTGTTAAGCTGCAAATTTCCAAGAAAAATTTTAAAATAAGTTAAATAGCTAGAAAACAGCATTGACTGATTTACCTTACTTGAAAAATTGCCATTGTATGAGACGTTTCCCATATTCTGCTAATCATTCTCTAACAATTTCTCCTAAACCTGAATATAAACCTTGCCAAACTACTGTGACCTCCTCAAGCAAAACAAATAACTACCATAAGCTCTCACTAAAATACCCTGTTCCCTTTGAATTTTGGGGTTTTTCACAGGTTGGCAACAAGGAGGGAAGAAGGAGGAATTAAGTTTCTCCAGCTAAACTGGGCTGGGTCACATTGGATTCAATGTAATGTGGCAGTCCTTTCAATCTCCATGCCGAAGAGGTTACACTGCCTCAGTTGTTCCAGTGGTGCACATAGGATGCTTTAGGCACATTGGTTACTGCCACAGCCCACAACTGTGGGTGGGAGGACAGTCTGGAATGAAGACTTAGTGAGAATCTCTATGTCGCAGTTGAGTCAGGTGATGACAAAAATAGCAGTGTACACTTCACCTGAAAAAGCCATTTATTAAGAAAATCTTGCCCCTTGTATATCCAGGGTCGCTAGACCAGGGCACAATCATTGGTTTTTGGGTGAACACCTCTTTAGCATCATTGGTTAGTTACAGAATAACAAGTTGGAATAACAAGATGTAAAAAACATCACCTGCAACATATAGTTTACAAAAACACATGAGATGGTTTACATGAACTTCTCCTGGTTCTCAGCTCTGCTTGGGAGAAAGCAACTTCTTCTCACAGACAGGGCTGGGAGCTGGAAAATTTCTGATCAAATTTGTCAGCATCCACATCTCTATTTCAGTCTTTTTCCAATTCTTCATGCTAGGTGAAATGTTGAGATTTTTCCTCAATCAATATTCAATGGAAATACACTTCTGAATTGTGAAAATAATGAATCCAACATTTATAATTTTTCCCCCTCTTTCAAACTTCCGTAAGATGTGAGAAAGAACTTAGCCTGTGACCTTTTGCTTACTGTTGTTCCTATTTTTTACATACTCAATTTTAACCAAGAGCATGGGTACTTTAACCAAGATCAGCACAGAAACATGGTGGAAGCAGTTACTGAGAAGAGCACAAAAGCTTCAAGCATATGTTGGAAAATCCTTGCCTGTTAAGAACACAGCTTTGTTCCTTCCCACAGCTGAACTGTCCTTGCAATTTTCCTCTAGCAGTTTCCACCAGTAATGTCATTTCACAGCACCAAGTCTTTCTGCTGATAGCCAAAGTGAGACTACTTATGAGTATTTAAGAAATGTCACAAAGAGCCCTAACAGCAACTAGGTAATGTGGTGTTAATGGACTCTGTAACAGAATAATTCTTTTTGCTCTATGCTTATGGATTTTGAAAAGTAGGATTATATTAATAGCCTCTAATGTATAACAGGTAAAGCGAAAAGCCTGCACGTCTACAGTGGCAAGCTTTAAATGAACATGCTGGTGCCTGTCACTGCTGAGGGATGGGGAAGTAGGAGAATGTTTCAAACCAACAGATATCTTGAGGAAGGAGAGCTCACCCACTTACTAAGCTCTAGCAATTTATTATTTTAGAAACTGCTTCATAAAATGGCAAGACTAAATTATTTAGTCAGTGTTGTCAAGTTAGCTTGTGTCATGAATACACTGGGCAAATAAAAGTTCTCAGTGACCTGTTTATCAGATGGTTTACCATATGATAGATGGCAGCTGTGGTCACCAGCATGTTTTTTTTTTTTACCTTTTTCTGTAAGAACACTCATTATTGCATTACTGTAATGAATCAAGGACCGTTAACCTGTAAAAGTTGGTTGAAAAACTTGATATGGATTTGGTAATGACACCCTATTCTTTCACTTACTTTTATGGGGTAACATACTGCAACAACCATATGGGACTCCAAGTGAATAGTCAATTAATATCTTTTTTTCTGAAAACATTTAAAATAGAAAATATTATTTCCAGAAGCTCAACAACCATAACATAATTCTCATTGGAAGACGGTAAGCAAAGATTATATGCATTTGGCAGAGATGGAGAAATACCTTGGCAGGCTCCCACCACTACAGTGGATAATCTTTATAAAAGCAAATACAATCTATTAATTTGCCAAGCATTGGGCATATGGCTTCAGAAGCGCTATAGTGAATTCACAGAAGTCCAGTAGCTTATAAGGAAAGGAAAAGCACAGAGTGTCTGCAAAAAAAAGTCTTCTCATGTACTGACACTATTGCAAACCATGACTGAATTTCTCAATGAGACTCAACTTTAGAATGGTTCAGGCCTAGGATTTCTCTCTGTCAGTAATTCATGATTGTGGAAAAAATAAAAAAGTATATATCTCTGTCCACCTAGTTACTAATTTTTAGGCTTGTTCAGAATTGTGGAGTTTGAAAAAAGGTCCAAATTTTTCTGCAACTTCTTATTCAGATACACTAGCTAAAATCATAAAAAGCTTGCAGTTCCGTGCAGAAAACAATAATTATTTTTGCTCCTTTCCAGTTCTCTCTCTCTCCCTCCCCTAAGAAATGGAGAAAAAGTCTACTTCTTCCAGTATCTGAAAACCCCTAAAGAACTGCATGTAGAACTGGGAAATCAAAAGTGAGTTTGACCTGAAAAATGTGAGGATTTTCAGGTCCATGCCAGCATGAACCCCTGCCATTGCAGAACACCCTGGGAACTCCCTGAACCCTACCTAGAGCTTGGAGACATTTTATGGCACTCTAAAGAGATATTGGCACATATCTACGGGGAAATAAAGATGAGAATGTCTAGGTAGACAAAGTGGAGAGTTTACATATGGGATCCCCCAATATATCAAGAAAGCAACATTTGAAAAATTAATTAAACTCTCCTGCTCCTCTCTCTAGTACCGATCAGCAAAACCATGTCATATTCATGTTTTATATAACTGAATAAATTGCATCTGCATCAGTGTCCATCATGTTTTTCCTATCCCCGCAAAATGGTTTCCATAGGCCATCTAGGGAATATCTGCTGTGTGTTTAGGTATGGGAATGTGGTACTGTTTTTACATGTCATATTTGGTCCAAATTAGCCAAGGGTCACTTTGGTTTTAGCCTTCTTCAATAGCCTGTAACACCTTTATCCATGCAGAAGCTTTTGTGAGCAGCCTACAATTGAGGATAAAGTTTTATTTAAACTCAAATAAATCTTCTTAAAATGGAAAGTGACATATAGGATATATATTTATATTGACATATGATTTGCTCAAATATTTAAGGGCTTGAAACAAAATAACCTGTTTTTACAAAGAAAAATAATAACCCTCTTCTCAAATGAGGATTCTTCTAATATTGTAATTACTAGATATACAACAACGATTATGAAATAATGAAATGCTAAGGCAGAAATTAAATTTCTTTCCTACAATAAAAAAAATCTTGGAATATAAAGTTATTATAAAATCACATTTTCATACATGAAAGATCAAGTTGTAACTACCATTTTTTCTGATATTTATCCCTTATTTATGGTGCATGAAAAAATTATTTAGACCCACACATACACAGACATACATATATATTCAAACACTCTAATTTTACTGTGCTGGATGACTTGCAGACAATGTAATAAAATCCAAGCTTGATCTATATTTAGTTTCAAAGCATTGGAAGATCTCATTAAAAGCTTTTTCTTTTCTCTCCCTCCACAACCAAAATTACCCTCCTGTTTAGCTAGGAAGGTGCAGGTGTACAAACATCTATGCCTTGCTAGAAGCACTGATTTTTTGCCCTTAAATAAATCTAAGTACAATGGCATAGTGCAAGATTAAGCCTGGAATGAGAGTTATGGATTCCTTAGTCCTTACCTTAAAATCAAAAACTGCATCTTCTGTCTCCAGTTTTTTAAGATACTCACACTCTTTTAAAATGGAGACTTTGTCTCTCACTTTCTCTTTTTCGTTCTTTTTAGCTTCTTATTTATACTGCACTAACCACAGACTTCAGAGCTTTTGCTTGTTGTTTGTATGGACCAGAATGGAACACTTACACTCTACAGAACTCAATTATTTTTCCTTCAAGCACAATATTAATTCTCAGGTATATGTTTCCTTTCTCTGCAGGAATAGAAAATTGCCTGTTATGAATAGGATTTTAAAAAGCAGGAAAAAATATAGCAATAGGACTTACTGGGGAAAAGAACTGAATATCAGTTTAAATCTTTAAAACATCTATAAATGTTCATCCTCTTTCTATGAAATCCTTTTGATATGACATGGCACATGCAACAGCTGAAACTCATTTCAATTGCAAGGGTTTTTAGAACACAAGAGGTTATTTATCACAGTAAAGAAACTGATGAACACCTAAAGTATTCAGACTACTCCTTCAGTCATACTGGACAGAATGTTAAGAGGAGCTTCTCAGCATCTAAGTGATGGCAATTTGACAGAAAGCAACAATAAATCTGGCACAAGCGAAACTTTACTGTATTAATAGCTTCAGTACTCAGAATTTCATAATGCGAATAGTTCAAACCAAAATCAAAGCAGCCCAAACATTTCTGACTATTCATATTCAGACTGCTTATCTTGAGTCTTAGGAGTAGTTTAATTTATTCTTAGGAGACCTTGACTAGCCACAGAAGCTACATTTTCAGCTAATGCATAATATATGCTACAGGAATCCA
>VZTN01012047.1:0-28043 GCA_013400515.1 Erpornis zantholeuca
ATACCTTTTTGTTGTTGTTTTCTATTTGGAGCCTAGACACATGCTTTTGAGAGAAGATTAAGGGATTCTAGACAGGAATGAAGCACCACCACTCTTCTTGTCTGATAAAACAGCATTCCAAGGCACTAAAGAAGTTAACGTATTTTTGCTTATATGTATGCTGTCAAGGTTGTGTCAAAAGAAAAGACACAGAGCAGATGGTAAGGTATATTTGTCCAAACTTATAAGTGTTATTGGAAAAATTACAAGTAGAGTTACATCTCCAGAATGCCAGCCTGTTGAGTTAGCTAGGAAAAAATACTGCTTCCCTCTTAACATGCTTTTTGCAAATTCTCTGGTTTTCTGTCAACAAACAGTAAACAAGATATAGCTCACAGGATATTATACATGTGTATATTATATGTATATAAAATTTAAAAGCTACATTAAACATGCCATGCTATTTAGTTCAGTACTTCCAGGAAAGAGAAACTGGTTTATAACAAAGCCAGCTGAGCACAAACACTATAGATGAGCTACTCTGCAAAAAGTGACATCTCTCTGCCCCCTTCCTAAAGGCAGAGAGATTCCTAAATTCTCTCACTGATAGTGAGAGAATGCAACTCAGCTTTCAAGTTTATTGGTAACTTACGTTAGAAGTTTTGAACCAAGCTCTGAACAGAGAGATTCAGGTTTTCCTATCACCTCCATGCAAACTGCACTTCAGTTCCTTGATCCTTGTAATGTTGAAATTTTTCATGGCATTTTCCTCACTTTCAGAATTATATCAACAAGAGAAAACTTAAATCAGAACTTTTTTATTTGTTTCCTTTTAAAACTTTTTTTTCACAATATGAAGAAACACCACATTGTGGTTCCACCTAAACCCTTTCCTGGTAAGGATTGGTCATGCCTGATGTTTCTGATTAAAAACATTCTTTCCTTGAGAAAAAATTACCTTTTTTTTTTTGATGAAAATTCATAAAATTCTTAAATCAACACACACAACATGGATTTGATTTGTTCTGTTATGCTACAAAGATTGGCAAGCAATTCTAATAATATAGTCAAAGGCCATATTGATGAAAATTTACTTTCAACTACCAGAATAGCAAGGCTACTTACAGGGGAAATTTTTTTTTTTGTCAGAGTTACAGAATTCTTAACATTAACATTTTCACCTCTATTAGCAAAATAATTCCAAATTGCATTCTAAAACTATAATCTAGTTATTTTAATCTATATAGTTTAAAAAACCCCAAAAGTAAATGTGGGGATTGAGGATGGAAACCAAGGCAGACAGGCTAACTCACTAACTTCCAGAACTAAGCAGTATCACACAACTTTCTGGAAAAGATTCTACAATAATGAGAGTTGTGCTGTACAAGATTCAAACTACACAGAAAAACAGACATACACTTTGATGAGAGCAAGACAAATTGCTATTAACCATAAACAATGTGGATAAAATAGCGCCTCTCAACCACATAAACTCAGAATGGAGAAATTTTGTAAGACCCTTACTTAGCAGAAACTGTGAGCTCCCCTGCACCTTTAAATTAATACTATTGCAAAATATAGAATCACTCCATACAAGTTGTATCTTTGTTTTAAATTCTGTTCTTATCCCATAGGTATTTTAATTTTCTATTTTACACTAATTTTAATATTCAGCAGTACTTCCAAAAGACATTTTTATTCAAAACTATGTAGTACTATAACATAAAACAGTTCTTTCCATTTCCCCCTCCAAAAAACAGTATTTTTTTCTTTCAATTTTAAGCATTCTCTCTCAACTGAAATAAGAATTGGAAGTTTACTGGACACAAACTAACAATTTCTGCACACGCAGATAATTTCAATAAAACAAGTCATTAATCAAAATCAGCCTTCTTTCAGAAGCAGCCCCCTGCAAAAAGTACTTAACCCATCTCAAAGTTAATTAATAAATGCTTATTTGTGGTGGATAACTTGATACCTTGAGGAATCTGAACCTCTTGTGCGATTATAAACTGTAGCAGGACTTTGGAAAATCCAGGTCTTTCAGGAAGTGCTGAGTTCCCACCTAAATAATGTTTTTAGATCACTAAACTTAGTGGTTTAGTTTTGGGGATTGTTAAGTTTCTTTTGATTAAGGGAGAATAATCTGGAGCAAGTCCCTGATGACTTAAAATGTAAAGTTCTTTTCTGTGCTTCTCTACAACAGAAGATACTTTCTCCAGGGGTTTGGGTCAATGAATGTTTAAAATGCAGTTCTTAATTTCATCAGTGGAATAAAATCAAGAGGAAAGATAGATAAATGTTACTGATGAGTACAGCTTTATAAAGGAAAGGCCTTGTAAAATCATGGCTCAGGCCTGTTACCTTGGCTAAGTAGAAAATGACTGTGGAAGAGAGATACAACTGAATTAAGGGTAGAAAAACATGCTGTGTGACTGCTGTGTGCTCACATCATGGTGTATGTGGTTGGTTGAATTATGTTTGTTGTGCCTCAAAACCATGTAAACTGATAACCAGCTAGCTGCTTTAAAAGGCCGGGTTTTTGCCATAAAGGGCTTTCCTTTGCACTTACCTCCATATCACAACAGATAAATAGCACTGGAAGTCATCTGAAAAATCTCTGTAGCTGTCTGTAGCTCTGTAGATTCTGTAGTATTTATCTTACAGCCATTTAGACAAACGTGATTTTAAGCAAAGCTTACTTACCTCAGTAAAACAACTGATGTCCCCAGCCCTGAAGACATCATGGGCCCAACATTACAATTGGTTATGCTCTCTGTAACCCCAAATGTAAAATATTCATAGAATCATAGAATGGTTTGGGTTGGAAGGAACCTTAAAGATTATCCAGGGCCAAGCCCCCCACCACAGTCAGGGACAGCTTCCACTAAACCAGGTCTCCAGAGCCCCATCCAACCTGGCCTTGGACACTGCCAGGGATGGGGCACCCATGAGTTTTCTGGGTAACTTGTGCCTCACCACCCTCTGAGTAAGGAATTTCTTCCCAAAAGCTAATCTAAACCTGCTTTCCTTCAGTTTAAAGCCATTCTTCTTTGTCTGTCACTGACAAAGGGGAATGGCTTTAAACTGTAAAAAGTCCCAGTCCACATTTGCTGTAAGCCCTGTTTATGTAGCTGAAGGTCTCTACGTACTCTGAGGTCTCCCTGAAGCTTTGTCTTCTCTCAGGGATCAAACCTGTCAGCTGGAAAACCATAAAAGAGGTATTTCAGGCCTGTGATCAACTTAGTGGTCTCTTCTGGCCTTGCTTCAGCATCTCCATGTCCTTCTTGTGTTGGAGATCCCAGAGCTGTTATTGTGCAATATTTAGTATAGCCCAAATAGGATTATATATATTGTTTTGGGTTTTTTTGTCTGATTTCAGTGGGAACAAAGCGGGGCCTTAAAAGCTAAACCAAAAAGATTAAAGAAATTGCATTAAACAAAGTTGAAGTAAACACAGTGGTATTTTGATAGTGTTATCATCATTCCAAAAACTGAAATGCACTCAGATCCCTAGAGAAAATACCCAGAATGCCTCATTTTAGAGTTCCTAAGCAAGGAAAGCTACTGCCAAAATACACAGTTAATTATTGCCACATGTGTTAGAAAATTATGTGGTTTTCTATTTATTTATTTATAGACAGTTCTTGTTTTGGTTCTGTTTGTCCATTTTATATATCTGTGCATTATTTCTGTGTGCAAAATAAAAGAAGTGAGTACTTATTCATGGGCCATCAGAGTTTTAATCTGTCGTGACTTGTCCTTGAACAGTATTTATTGAAGTTATTTATTAATACGTGAAATAACCTGTCCTGCGACTCTAAATATATTCTACAGGAGTATTATTGCATTGGGATAAGGAAAAAAATCATTGAAGAATTTTAGGAGGCATATGTGTATTGAAAAGAGGATTTGATCCTTCCCTAGCATCCATTAGCAGCTTCTAACCCAGAAATGCCAAAAGTGACATATTTCAGTGAATGTGGCCTTTTATGGATAAAACCATAGATTTCACACAGACACAGGTGCCTATGGACCTACTTTCTATCAGAAGAACAGTGAAATATTTCAATGTTTGCAATTAGCATGGCAATGATAGCTTCAGACACACTGTTTGCAATGCTCAAATTAAGTGTCAGTTAGCTTCTATCAGTATTTTCAAAGGAGTTTCACTACATGGTTTCCCAGGTAATTGGGGGAAGTTTTGCCAGAAAATTAGGAGAAGTCACACATAAATTGTCTCTGTGAAACAGAGAAGAAAATTAAAAGAGGAAATGGGCAGAGTACCTCCTTACTGGTATATGAGATACTCCTCCTTGAAGTCATGTGAACACTTTTTAAATTAATGGGCAACTTTAAAGTGATGGAAGATTCATACTGAGTCTAAATCTCCACTGCTCTCTGTAGTTTTATTTTTAACTTACGTTTGAAGTCTATTTGTCTAAAGTTTCTAATTCAGTTTAGACAATCCCCAGGCTTTGGGATACTTCAGGCACAAAAATTCAACCTGGCCTCAGTTGCCATTATCTAGTTTTACAGTTCTGTGGATGTCCTGGGCAGTAGGACTTGACCACCTCTAAGTGAAACCCTGAGATAAGCTGCATGACAAATAATTTCCTGCCAAATAATTCCCAAATACAGATCAAGAGTTAGAGCAGGCCATTCACAAGAGGCATGTTGCACATAAGCAATGTGTTTTGAAGGGCTGAATTTTGTGAAGATGGGCTCTATGTGTTGGCTGAGCCCTAATGCCAGAAGTAAACATTTACCTAGTGACAATCTCTGCTTGTTACTTCAGACTGACTCTGAAGCACCTTTTTGTTTTCTGACAAATATTTATGTAAGTGATCCCATCTCAGTGCTAGGAAATGTGATATTTTAACATAAAGGCAGAGCTCATATACGTATGAAAATACCATGGGTTAGCTGGTAATAAAACAGGCTAATCTCTAGTGAAATACTATTGAAAACAACATGAAAAAATTAAGGACATACTAGGTCCAGTAAGTTACCTTTTCAGATTTTGTTATGATCTTGTTATTTGATACATAGAATCCCCAAAATATATCTCTGGAGCTACATTTCTAAGAGCCAAAGCAGAATACATTCTTCCCTGGATCCCTTCACTCTCCCATTGACAAGGTCAATGAGATTAAAAATGGCTATAAATCATATTACTGAGGTAAAGTGCTGGAAAAGGACTCTAGTGCCAGCAAAAATATATCCGTATCTGTGGCTTTTGGCATGTTCCTGCTCTCTCACCATAACCTTGCATTTCAATGAGATCACATTTGAAATTCTCTGCCATAAACAGTTACAGGGTACAGGGTTCAGCGAGTTCACAAACAGGGGGAAAGACAAGAAGCAAAATATAAACCATTACTTTCCTACTCCCTACCCTGAGGGAAAAAAAAATCATTCAATTCTTGACCCTCTTAACCTCACATTTCAATATATTAACACTTATCTGTTTCTGGAGTAGGTAAAATCCAATGTCTGAATGATTATAAAGAGAGCCTCAGAGGACTCTCAGATTGAAATAAATTGCTGGGAGGAGGGTAGGTGGAGGAAGAGACTTAAAAAACCCAAAACTTTACATATTTTGCAATACGGATGACATTTTTATCAATAGAGGGGACTTTTCCCAAAAATTCTGCTGTCTGTCCTGGACACAGCCTGATCATTAGAGCCAGCTGCTGCATCAGAAATGGATGGAAGTCTAATGATCCCAACCCTTTTAAAAGTCTTGCCCCAGCAGTGCTACAGAGAGAAGACAAAGCTGTCTTCTTTCAGCTCCTGACAGGCACAAGGACATATTTTTGCTTTATTATTTTTACTGAAAAATGTTAACAGGTGGAAGAAAACAGTTCTGGTGGCTTGAAACTGTCAGCTGCTAACTTCAAGTCTGTGTATGACGTACAAGTTTCTAATTGCTACAACCCTTAACATATTTGCCTTGAAAATTTTCATGTAAATTAATTTTATCATGGGGATATAGAAAAATATCTCATTCGTCCTGTTGAAGAGCTCCAAGTGAGTTTGCATAAGAAAAGTTCATGCATAAATTACAATTAATTTGAATATTAATTATGTGTCCATTTTAGTAAAAAATGAGCCCAGTACTGGAACAATTTTATAAAAGCTTTTCTACACAGTATTTGTAGAAAACACAACACAGTGTATGTGTTGCTTTTTAACCTGCATATGTGACACACAAATTGTTACAGATAATATAGAATATTATTTGTTCTCTGCTACCCTTTTGTGCAAAAATTACACTGAAACTGAATGATGCAGTTATTGAAAACCCTGGGAAAACTTAGCTGGGCTTCATAAAAGTATTAACCCACATGTTCATCCCCAATATTCTGCAGTGTAGAAGACCTAGTGGAAAAGCAATAAGATGTAGAAGACATTTTACACTCTCAACTCAGAATATTTTATTGAAAATCTTTTGTATACAACTACTCTTTAACTATACATTGATGAGCTGAACACCTGTATTAAGTGTTGGAGCATTTATATGTTTTAACAGTTTTAGCACACTGCTCACAAATAAACACTTCTAAGAACACTTGTGACCAAGTTGTTTGCAGGCTCCTACTGATCATGAGCATCTTTTGATATCAGGAAACACTTTCAAGACATTTTCAAAGCGCACAGATGTATAAGACAGAAGAACAATTAGAAACCAATTTCATAGTCAATTTCATAGAGTCTCTAAATACACAAAGAACTGATTGTTCATAAAGTATAAAATACATGAAATAGTGGCTGAAGTATGTAAGCAGAGTTTAAGTTTACACTACCATTTGCTTTCTTGTCTTTAACCAACCTTCAGCCCATGGGAAAAGTTCTCATTCAACCTTCTGGCAACTTGACTTCTTTAATAATCTATGTCAGAAAACAAAGTGCCTCTCTGGCCCTTTTTTATCTTTGTACTTCACAGATGCCCTCAGAGAGCTCCAGCTGGCCAGCAAGAAGAGAATTCTCTTAGCAGAAGCCATGCTGACCCTTCCCAACAGGCCATGCTCATTCTTGCACACACTGATCACTTTCTCTCTTGTGCACTTCAGCATTTAATTGGGAATGGAAACAGGACCCACTGGTCTGTGGTCCCTCAGTCTCCTCCACACCCTTTTTCCAGATGGGATGACCCTGCTCTTGAACTGCACCTATTGGCAGGGCAACCTTGGCCAGCTCTTCTGCAGCTTCACATCAGAGTTTATTCAGTGCTGTCAAGAGAATGACATCTGGCCCAAAGTGTACATAGTTTGTCTAATGCTTCCTTTGCACTTACCTCAAATTCACCTTCCCTCTCAGACTATCTACTGCATCAAACCTGGGAAATCTTCCCAGCTACTTCCCAGCAGTAAAGTCTGCATGCTAGAAAAATATCCAATAAAAATCTTGTCATGGTGGCTGGCAAATTTTCCTGTTATTTACCATTTCCCCTGTTCAAGTTCAATTAGAATTTTTACCTGGGCACAAAATTCTATTGTCTCTAAAAAGAGAGTATTCCAGTATTAAAGTTTTTTGAAGCTCCCACTTAGTAATTAATTGCAGAATTTATCCCTCCATACTATTTTAACATAAACAGCGCATACAATTACAGATGTTTCTACAACAGGAACAAAATGTAAGCCAAATTCTTATCAAGAAGAAAGTTTGCAAGAATGGACAAGTATTAGATTTACATTTCCTGTAAAAATTAACTATAATCCACAGCTAAAACTACAACTTGTCACACCATATCCTACTATCCCCCAGTATTGCTTCCTGGATTATTTCTTTATATTTCAATTGCCAAAGACTGTATTGTTTCCTAGTCACGCTTTGCCAGGAAAATAAGCATAATGAGAAGAAACAGACTAAACAGCTTAGATGATGGGGAGATCTAAAAATATGTACTTTTGTCTCAGATTTACCATGCTGTGACTTTTTTCTGGGATTTTCAATTTAAAACAGAAAAAACCTTCCCTGAATTGAAGATTGCATTTGAAGGATTTTGTGCACTTTTTCTGCAGAGCTCATTTTGAGTATGTATTGCCAAACAAGAGTTGGGACTATATAAACTTCCTTTCTTATGTTATGAAGAAAAGCACAATTTTTGGGACAAATATAATTACAGATAAATTCCCTATCCATCATAAGTTACTTTAGAAATTTACTCTCCCCATTTAAGACATGAAGGTGTAACTTTACTCTCTGAATTAAAAAATGACATTACTATTATTTGATAATAGCATTATCAACCTCAAATTCTCTATTTAATGGATATCTTTTTGTATAAATACAAATAATCAATACAGTGCCTATAATTTATGCCACCTGCAAGTCAGGAAGGCCTGGAAAAGCTAAAAGAACTAACTTAAACAGTCATAACTGAATGGTTCTGTACTGTCTGTAGTTTGGCATTTCTGTATTTCCTATATTCTTGAAGTTATTGAAATAAATTTAGTATGGTCAAGCAGAAATTCTAGACTCATTTCCAGATTTAGTGTCACATCTTGAATCAACAATTTTATTTTTATAGTGACTAAAGTACACTAGCTGCTCAACTCTGTTTTGAATGGTTGAGTAAACCATTAAGACCCAATGAATGAACTTACCTGTTAGTTCTTGAAAAAAGCAGAATGTCAGTGCCCAGATTTCAAGAAATTATATTTAGCAGTTAATTATCAGTCTGAACTGCTCTGGAGGAGCTGACGAGGTGAACTTAATACAGCTAAGTTAGGAACACACAGCAGCTTCAAACACTTCAGAAGAGTTCCCAATTTTAGGAATTTAATTCAAGATTACAGTCTTGAATCAGAAAACTATGTCTGCATTGAACTCTGAGTGTGCACTGTTTTTACAATGTCAAGTGTATCTGGCAATTCATGATCAAGTAAACACACAAAAAGAATTTGCCTGTTAACAGTCCTGGCATGATTTCCAATGATTCTGTCTGTATGAACTGAAAATAACAGCACGTGGAGGTCATAAAATGTATCTCCTTCATCGTTTTTTCCTGTTCTTGCTAGCATTCAGTGTAAAGCAAGCCTGAATCTGGGAAAATCTGTTTGTGTTTAAGACATGTATTTTAAAACTTTCTCAACTCATGTAATTCTGGAGAAACTGAAAAGGGAAATCTAAATTCTGAGACACTTCACAGATTTTGGGAACTGAAGTACATGGCCACCACGAGGACAGAGTTCTGCTGGCATTCTCATAGGACTGACAAAGCTCCAAACCTGCACCAACTCTAGGGTTCCAAATGCCTAGTTTTAAATGCTTCAGACCTGCAGCTAAGGCTCTAATGAGATTTAGTATGACCTCTTAGACAATGAAAAAAGAAAGAGAGAAAGAGCTGAGGCCTCTTAACTGCTGTGTCTCACTGTTCTACATCAAGAATCGGGTAGTTTGGACACATCTTTGCAGACAGTTAAAACCCAAGGCATCACCATCACTAAAGACTATGATCTAATAGAATATAATAGATAATATATATTTTATATACAATAGAGAAGAGAATAATACGGTGCTAAGATTCCAAATACTGTGATCTTTCACAAGTGATGGACCAAGGGGGTCTCAGTGCCTTGAGGTGGAAGACCATGACTGTGACAATGATCAATGCACACTCAGTCTTGAAATTGTGTGAGATCTGCTGTTCCAGCTCCCTACAAATCTATGGGGCTTGATGGGATTCATCCAATAATCTTAAATTCCTGGCTGATGTCATCACAAAGCCTCTCTCAATTTTTAAGCACTCTTGGGAATCCATAGGGGTCCCAGCTGACTGGAAGCTNACTAAAGACTATGATCTAATAGAATATAATAGATAATATATATTTTATATACAATAGAGAAGAGAATAATACGGTGCTAAGATTCCAAATACTGTGATCTTTCACAAGTGATGGACCAAGGGGGTCTCAGTGCCTTGAGGTGGAAGACCATGACTGTGACAATGATCAATGCACACTCAGTCTTGAAATTGTGTGAGATCTGCTGTTCCAGCTCCCTACAAATCTATGGGGCTTGATGGGATTCATCCAATAATCTTAAATTCCTGGCTGATGTCATCACAAAGCCTCTCTCAATTTTTAAGCACTCTTGGGAATCCATAGGGGTCCCAGCTGACTGGAAGCTGGCAGCCATTGTCCCAGTTTTCAAGAAGTGCAAGAAGGATGACCCAGAAACTACAGGTCTCTCAGTCTCACTTCAGTGCCTGGTGAAGTTATGGACAAGATTATTCTGGGAGGTATTGAAAAACACCTGAAGGATGACAGAATCATTGGTCACAGCCAGCGAGGCTTCATGTGGGGAAAGTCCTCCTTGTCAAACCTGACTTCCTTTCATGACAAGGTGACACACCCAGCTGATCAAGGAAAGCCAGTTGATGGAACCTTTTTGCATTTCAGCAATGCTTTTGATACTGTCTCTCACAGGATCCTTCTGGACAAAATGTCCAGCTTACAGGTGGCTAAGCACATCCTGTGGTGGGTGAGCAGCTGGCTCACAGGTGGGCACAAAGGGTTACAGTGAATGGGGTGACATCAGACTGTGGACCTGTCACTGGTGGGGTTCCACAGGGCTCCATCCTTGGCCCTGTGCTCTTCAACATCTTCATAAATGACTTGAAGGCAGGCATGGAAGGGATACTGAGTAAGTTCACAGATTATTCAAAACTGGGAAGAGCTGTTGACTCCCTCAAGGGCAGGGAGGCTCTGCAGAGAGACCTCAATAACTTAGAGAGATGGGCAATCACCACCTACATAAAATTCAGTAAGGGAAAATGCCAGATTCTGCACCTGGGATGGGGCAACCCTGGATGTACACCTCAGACTGGGGAATGAGATGCTGGAAAGAAGTGCTGGGGAAAGGGACCTGTGGGTCTTGGTTCATGGCAAGTTGAACATGAGCCAGCAGTGCCCTGGCAGCCAGGAGGGCCAACCCTGCCCTGGGGGACATCAGGCACAGCATCACCAGCTGGGCAAGGGAGGGGATTGTCCTGCTCTGCTCTGCACTGGGGCAGCCTCACCTCCAGTCCTGGGGGCAGCACTGGGTGCCACAATATGAGAAAGACATGAAACTACTAGAGAGCATCCAAAGGAGGGACATGAGGGTGATGAAGGGTCTGGATGGGAAGCTGAATGAGGAGAGGCTGAGGTCACTGAGCCTGGAGAAGACTGAGGGGAGACCTTACCGCAGTTACAACTTCCTTGTGAGGGGAAGCAAAGGGGCAGGAACTGACCTCTGCTCTGTGGTGACAGTGATAGGACCCAAGGGACTTGCCTGAAGTTGTGTCAGGGGAGGTTTAGGTTGGGTATCAGGAAAAGGTTCTTCACTCAGAGGCTGATTGGGCACTGGAAGAGGTTCCCCGAGGAAGTGGTCCCAGCACCAAGCCTGAGAGAGCTCAAGAAGTGTTTGGACAACACTGTCAGGCACATGGAGTGATTCTTGGGATGTCCTGTGAAGAGCCAAAAGACAGACTTGATATTCCTTGTGGTTCTCTTCTAATTCAGTATGTTCTGTGATTCTGTAAAGTCTAAATTCTCTGATGCAAAATATGGAAAAAAGTAAAAATTTTAAAAGGGGCACGTTTTCAAAAGTTGCTCAGTTTTGTCTACAGTATCTGCTCTGCAGAAACTCTGAGTGTGAAGTTTAGACTACAAACACATTCATGTTTTCCATAGCACATTGCCTTCCCAGGCTTACAGGAAAAGGAAAGGCTGAAAAAAGCTTCCAAAGTCAGCCCCCTCACTAGCAGAGTGATTTTAGCAGGAAGGGTGGCATCCAGTTTGAAAAATAGTCACTCTTACATGAGAAAAAATAATGCTTGTGGTGATGTAGCATACAAGGGCTAAGTGATATTGCAGGTAGGTGATTCGTGTTCATGAACTGAGAAAAGAACACTTTATTTTAATTTAGTCCAAAACTAAGCGCCATCAAGAATTCCCATGAATTAGAAGTTTTTTAAGACTTGAAGGAAAAAACTCAGTATATAGGACTGTCTCATGTAAGATTATCCTTAGGGATAAACCTTGTTTATGTGTTTTGTCCAAGAACAGATAATAATGAATCACTAGCTGAATATGAGTCAACAAAGTACTGCTCTTGCAAAAAAACAGACAAAGCCTTTCTCAGATGTTTATCCACAAGTATTGCTTTCTGCTTTGCTGATCTTCTGTCAGGCCTTTGATGGAATGGTGCAGTCAGTTCTCTGAACTGCACTTAAAAAACTGTGAACTAACTGCAGAGGATCCAATACTCTGCAGGAAAGGAAATACTATTACCATACCTATAGAAATAATAAATATGGGAAAAGACAGGACTGTTTAACCTGCAGGTAAGAACAATCTTTAAGCACGTATCAATTTGCTGCGAAAAGAAAAGGCTTGTTTCAATGGTCAAAATAGATTTTAAAAAAAGAAGCAATTTTTTGGGTGAAGGACTCCTGCTAAATACTGGAAAATCTTCCTAACAGTGGGGTAAATGAAGTATTGGAATAATTTCCATAGGGGAGGATAGACATTTTTGCTGCTTGCAAACACATGTTCATCAGGAGTGCAAGATAATCTCTCTTTGAGCTTCTTATCACCATTTTTTCCTTAGTTCTTGCAAACTATGTAACAATTCCTGAGAAGGATGTTCAAAATCCAAGTTATTTTTCTTTCTTTGTAGCAAAGTGATACTTGGCTACAAAACAAGAAACATTTTCATCACCAAATCTTGATTTTTTTTGTGAACTGAAAGGTTCCTACACCCTGCTGAGGGGTAAGAACTGTGGGTTTAAGTCTTTTTTAGCAGAAGAAAAAGTTAGAGCATCTCCCACACTATGTAGAAGCACTACTTGTAGCCTGATGCAAACAGAGTTAACAGTTTTTCAGAAAAGCCATTATCCCAAAGCACCAGTGTGAAGCCTGGCTGTAGCACACTTCCTTGAAGCCCAAGACAATGCTGTCTACCTCTTTCCTTCAGCAGCTATCCAACAGCTGGTGCGCAGCAGAGATAACCTCTCTCATGCACAGATCAAGTACTTTTTCTTCCTATGAAGGTAAAAAAGTGTTAATGGAATGGAGATGCCTTTTATTCCAGGATCTGAGAGTCTGATTTTAAGTTGCTTAACATTACAGCCTGGAGTTGGAAGGTCCCCAGGAGTAAGAGCAGGTCACAAAACAGTGTCCCCTCAAGCTTTCAGGTGATTAAAAGGCTACCAGTGGAAAGAGTGCAGCTTTGGTGCTGTAGTTCATGGTCTTCACCCACAGATCCTTCATCCTATCATCCACCTCCGTATGAGAGGAAGGAAGCAGCACATGCTGCAATTGGTCCTCCAACAGGCAAAAATGAGTGTTTGAAAGGAGCTAATTACAACCTGGTACCCATACAGAGCATCTTTATAAGATCTGGCACTGTCTAGACTTTACAAGCCTCTCATTCTTAGTCTGTGTCATGCTTAATCAAAGGCAAGAAAAATAAAATTTGCAGATGTTTTTATTTGATCAAATGTCTTCTGTTTTATTAGCTGTGAGGTTGGTCTCACGTTTCCTCAGATGTGTCATGTTAATTCTTGCCATACTAGATTGCACAAATCACACTGGGTTGCTGGATCAGACACAAAGGGAAGTGACTGCCCTAGTTATGTGTAATATCTACATGGTCTTCCAGACATTTAACAGATGGAGAGCTTCAGCAACAGTGTTATGCTGCCAAAACTGTGGAGAAAAAAACATTACAGAATGCTTTGAGTTTTTCTTTGAAGCAGTGACAATTTCAGGGATAATAAATGAAGCTGGACTCCCCTTAAGTTCCAGCTTTATTTTAATTTCTTCCACAGGAAGGTATTATCTTCAAAACTGGTGATATAGGGATCAGCTGCTACACATAAAGAACTCTTCTGCAGAGAACCTTGCTGTTTCTCAGATGGCACCCCATCATAATCCCATCCCGGTATTTATTCTGTACTGCTGCCTATACCTATATTGCTCTGTAGTCTTCGGAATTTTCTGTAACATGGTTCCCTGGTTACTCAGCTCCCTCTGAGAGAATTCTATCAGTTGAACACTCCCAGCAGGAGCTCCAACGCTGACCAGTCGTGAGTTTTGAGGCAGCTAATTCCCTTTCCCAATCTTTCTGTGTTTCCCAGCATTTTCTTCAAGCAAAGCCATTTGACTTGTCCTCTGTCCTGCCTCTTGGGCTTTGCTCCAGCAATGACCGGAAAGATCAGCTTTAGACACAGTCACACAGAAGTATTTGCAGATAACACCTAATAGGCAATACTCAGCGCATCCCATATTGAAAGATATAGAACCAGCTTTAAAAGCAGATAAAAGTCTAAGCCCACAGCATTTGTTTACAAAGCTAATGAGTACAGCCCTCAGCCCAACATGGTCTGATTTACAAACTGGAGAGAGCAACACCATCCTTTTCAAAAGACTGAAGCAAATGAGTCAGCAGGGCAGGTCATTCTGAGATACACAAAGAACATCTTCCAGCTGACACAAGCAAAGAATCAGGGTTATAAATGGCCAAAGGTTAAATTGGCTTTTGTATATTAATTTATGGTTAATAAGGTTAAGGGATTAAGTGTGATGGGTTAATGAGTTGAGCGGTTAATTGCTCCTGTTACATTTAATGAGTTATAGTTAAAATTAGATTGTATGTTACAATGTTCAGGTTATTGTTGTAATGTTCTCCTTCTTTGTACCCTCCCTTTTATTGCTATAATAGCCTGGTTACAGTGAACAGAGGTTCTTGATGTTATTATTAAATAGTTAAGAATGTTAAATTACTTTAATTCCTAGTATAAGGGATTATGAACAAAATGACCGACAAAGGATGAAAGGGACATTCCAGAAGGTTCCATGCGGAGTGTCAGTGAGGACACCAGTCAAACTGAACTCCCTGCTCATCTTACGACTGAGCAGGCTCCAAATGGGAGGATCCTGGTCCAGCCGCCCCAAATGGGCGGGTATGGGGGCGGAGCAGGGACTCTAGAACCCCTGATTGCATATGTGTATCCATGACTCTTGATTGACACTCAGAGGGTATAAAAGCTGCTGCACGAGCCCTGGGAGGTGTGCCACTGGCACAACCAGCTGTGTAGCCGGTGTTGGGTCTTTGTACTGTGGGCATCCCAACTGGGTTTTTTTTGTTAATAAACCTTTAAAATTCTACATTGGGAAGTGTCATTCTTTTCAATCAGTGACTCAAATACTGCACTTGATAGCAGTACCTGCTGCATAAGGCAGAATATCTCACAGCAGATTCAACAGAATCTGCAAAAAGGCAAAATAAAAGTAATTCTCAATGGATTATGAGAGCTACACTAGCATCTCACTAATATGTTCCAGTTAGAAATTAATTTCATAAGGTCACTCTTCCCTACTGTCAGAAACAAAGTAGCCAGTTATTGCTGGAGGTTTTGATTTGTCAAACCAAGTGAGACAATTAAGGATCCCTGTGGCAGATTAGCCTGACAGAGAGAAAGGAGCACATGCTGGGTGCTGTGCTCACGGTCGCGTGTGGGCAGAAAAACCCACCCCTTCTACTGTCTTCTGTACCCCAAAGGAGACAGCACCCCTTCTCCCTGGTGTCCTCTCCCTCATGAACAGTCTGATTGCCTCGTGAGGACGTCACGTCCAGGGGGTTGGCTCGGGTATGTAAGGTGATTCTCGGCGTCGAATGATTCTCTGGTACTGATCCAATCAGTAGGTTGTATTAATCCCCTTCCAATAATGAGTGAAGAATGATCAGAGACCATTCAGTTCCAGAACTTCCTTGTCATTTATGATTACATAACCATTAAACTTAACTCCCCACAACCCCATACCTGAACAGTAATACACAGGACAATCGTATTACTACTCCCTCCCAAGCAGTGGCCGATTAAGAACTTTCATAACCATTAAAATGAACCATTAGCTGAACAGTTAACCAATAATGGCCTGTTTGGCCAATTAACACAAGATCTTTAACCACTACGAAAATCAATTCAAGTCAGTCTATTTATAACCCTACAGTAGATGTGCTAGAGTGACACAGAAATTATGGCTTCTGAACCGTACAGGCAATAGGAGTACACGAAGGATTCTGAGGCACAAGAGCGTTTACAGACAGACAGAGAAATTTTTGTTTAACACAGCTTGGAAACATAAAGACTTTATATTTAATTATCAGGGGGGAAAAAATCAACACGCACATAGACTTTTGATGTATGTTATATATGTTCTAGATGTGTTATATAAGTGTAAGAGTGTACATATTATATGAGGCTGCAGGAAGACACCAACTGTATAACCAAAAAAATGCCCATCTTCTTGACCACAATCAATTAGAAAGTTTTTGTGTTTTAAATAAGGGGGGGGTGTAAAACAGTCTGAATTAATAGGAAAATAAATGGTGTTGACCAGTTTTCTGCAGAATCTGTCCAATTTTAATATCATTTGTTGGACTGACTCACAGACTTAAGCGTGTGGTGAATAGGGATTTCAATCACTGCAATGTCAAAATCCTGATTTGCATCATTTGTGAGAGTTGTTATACTTACGTTCTCCAGAACTTGATATATTGTATTGATTCATTGTTCTTTGGCTGACTGTGTGGCCCAGACTTTGTCTGGGAAAATCATTACTCCTTCAAATATTTTCTTCTTCAAATGATCCCTCAGCAGGGATAGATTACCTATTTCTTTTTAGAGTTTACTCAAAGGTAAACTGCTTTCTCTTCTCTGTTGCTGTTGAGGGAGGCTCAGCTTGCCTGTAATTCTATTTAACATAAGTTGATAATTACTTTTCTGGTAAGTCTCCAGTGCTGATAGGCCTAGGTCAAATGCCAGAATCTCTTGCTAATGAAACAAATTTTACATAGCTCAGAGTGGAATTCAGGTGTTGAACAAGTGCATGGTCGTATGGTCCACATGTATGCCCATAAATTAAACAGCCCCAGTGAACAACCCCGAAAGGATTCACTTTCCTATGCTGTTACTGCCTGGGTTGTTTCATGCAAGTTACTGCAGAGAACAGCCCTAACACTTCAGTGTTCTCACATGCATCTATGCAACCACTAACTTACTCGCTTCAACCACATATTGACACTACTCTCCACTTTTTTAGCCTAAAAGCAAGGATTAAACTTGCAAGTGAATTTCATGTAAACTTGGACGTATAAACATTAAACAGTATACAGACATACAATCTACAATTTTATTTGCTGGTAGGACTGAGCATGATGGTTATTGATTAATTAATTAATGATTTCATGATTATTATTACCTCTGCAAGACCTACATTATCATGATTCTTTAAGTAACAAATGAGATTAAGTATTATTTTTAACTCTTTCAAGCAGGCAGTAAAATTACTTAATGCCCTTCTACCACATGATAAATGACAAGGAGTTGTGCAGCCTTCAGAAGTATTTCAGAGTGCACTGGAGACTACAGAAGAATTTCAGTGGTCACTGAAAAATATTGTGATTGAATTTTCAACTTATAAATCAATAATATGACAAATAAAGGAAGCAGATGTAGAGGGAAACAACCCACTGTAAGAAATAATATGAAAAATAATACTTAATAATATTTATGACAGTTCTTTTCCTGTATTAGCAAAATGAAGGAAAAAAAAGGAAGTAGATAGGAGAGGACAAATAAAATGAGCAGTTCAACAACACATGGCAACCAGATTTAAATTCTGTCCCTATCATCCCTAGTGAAAATCTGGAACTAGAGCACTGTTAGCTCTTAGAATTCACCCTGAGAACGCTCTCATGTTTGACCCGTCAGTAAAGTGGAGTCCTAAAATTGACTACAGTGGATTATGGCTCAGCCTCTGTTAAGGAACTGTTATAATGATGTGTAAAGCACCAGTGCATTTGTTTCATCAGGGAAAAAGCATGTGCATACAGAGGCTAGAGGTTATCCAAGTCTCTTGTTACATTTCATGGTTTGTTCTGCCAGGACAAAACTGTGATGTGCCCAAGGAGTTTTCCAGCCAAGTAAAACCATAACATAAGCATTACCACTCGTGTGGGAGAACTGGTTCAGTACTCCTGTCTCTGAGGTCAGTGGATGATACAGCAGAAAATCACCCCTGGCGTTTTATGCAACAGTGTCTCAGCTAGTTCAGGAATGATTCCAGCCAAAACCACATGTTCTACATTCTCAGCCAATGAAACATCGTAAGTTGGGCTGTGGCACAGCAAGCCTGCCGTGTGAAATACAGACACACAGTGGTCAAGGATGTAGGATATAGAAATAAGAATACCTAATTTTCTAAACTGGTTTCTGACAAGTACAATATTGAAAAAAAAACCCAGTTTTTAAAAGAAATTTTTTATTACCAGAGGAGTCTGAGAAGAACACACAAAGCATAACATTTATTCTCACATCCTTGTGAAACAGGCACCAATTGAAGACTGGCAATTTAAAGATTTTTTTTATGTAACTACAGTTACAATGTGATTTAAAATATAAACTCATTAATAGAAACCACACTTGCGAAGGAATTACTTAAAATGCTTGAGGAATAATTCTTGTGAATTGGTACCAAAAACCTAGAAGTTGACGGACGGAACATGTGGAATTAAACCTCAGCCAAGGAAACCTTCAGCTAACTTATTTTTGAAAACAATATAGCAGATAAAGTGAGATGATGCTAAATAAAATAAGTAACACTAACAAATGTAAGCAAGGTTAATTTCTGAGACCTCACTGATGCAAAGAAAAGTCCAAGATCATGATAAGTTTTCTCTAGGTGTACAGAAAGATATAAAATGAGAGAGTAGCATGAATGGTAAACCTAGAGTTCTGGAAGAGTGAGGGTTTGCTTTTATCATTAAGCTTTCTCTTACTCTGTGTGAAAAATTAATTACTTAAGGAAACAAAGACTGCCATAAAAATCACTGACAGTGCTTGAAGCTTGTTTGAGTTGTGAGAGATCAAACAAGAGCCTCAATTCCAGATATTCTTTAAATCTACTTCAAGAACTGGCTGAAGAATTAAAATTATTTTCATTAGAATCATAGAATCATAAAAATCTTAAAATTGTAGAATCCTGGATTAATTAAGTTGGAAAGGACCTTTAAAGACCATCTAGTCCAACTTCCCTGCAATGACATCTTCAACTAGATGTGGTTGCTCATCGTGTCCTGTCAATCCCACTGGACTTTTAAGCCTTGTATTTGCCAGTATAATTTGCAGTCTGATTGTTACAGTCTCTGGTAATATTTCACTTTCACACTTTTGAAAATTTTCAGAACTTCTTACATGAAGGGGTATATGGGTATATTGATGGATGGATGGGTGGATGGATGGATGGATGGATGGATGGATGGATGGATGGATGGATGGATGGATGGATGGATGGATGGATGGATGGGTGGATGGATGGATGGGTGGATAGATGGATGGATGGATCAGAATATGGATGGATGGATGGATATCCATGCAGACAAGGATGGCACTCTTGTTGCACTGCACTTCTGTGGTTTNGTGGGTGGGTGGATGGATGGATGGATGGATGGATGGATGGATGGATGGATGGATGGGTGGATGGATGGATGGATGGGTGGATGGGTGGATGGGTGGATGGGTGGATGGATGGATGGATGGATGGATGGATGGATGGATGGATGGATGGATGAAAAATTGTATATTTATCTCTGGAATTTTATGTGAGTAACATAAAGTGACATCCACAGGGGAAATTTTAGCCATATTGTGTAACCAGAGGTGTTTTCAGCCAAGTCATGGCACCAGCATTTACCCCACCTTGTTGAAGTCCATCCTGTGTGAAAGCCTCCTATTCTCCTAATGCCTCTGCGGTCTGAGACATGAAGAGATGTGTCTGCTTAATGCCAAGAGATGTGTGAGTGAGGCTTCTACCACAAGTTGTTGCGAGAGACCTTTAGAACTGAAAAAACCCTGGCAATGAAAAGACACAGACCATCTCCACGGTATAACAATATCCGTGTATGTGACTTCATCCTGAAAACCATAAGGCAAGAAGATTTAAAATAAACTGACGGCTGTTCGGCAGGTGCTGACAAGTTTTATGTGTCATTAAAACATTTAATATGATTGCGAATGACTACTCATAATTAAGTACTTTTTAGGTTCTTAACTACGAAGATGAAACTTTGTTGGTTAACTATCATATTTATCAAACTTATTTTATCATTTAACAAATTAGAAATCTCTAAATCACTAATTTTTATTTATATTATGCCAATAGTGAGTTATGCTATCTAATGCTGTGAAAAAGTAAGTGAACACCATCTAATGGAAACTTCTAAGTGTTATGTTTAATCCAAAGCATGGAGAGGTCATCAGGAGTCTTTCTGTTGCATTCAATTAAATTAAAATTGAATTAATAAAACTGAAACATAAATAAAATAAATAAAATTAAAAGCACTCTTAACTGCTTTTCTACTTTTTCAGCACCTTAATATAGCTGAAAATAATAAATCATTCTTTATATGCAGTTCTACAGATTTCATTCTCATCTGCAAGTACTTATTTAGTACAGCTCTTTCTTCCTTTTCACAGAAAAACTTTGGCTGCCCTTCATTGTAAACCCCAAGAATTTTGATTTCTTGTGCACTAAGAATGAGAGGATTTCCTTCCTATACTCCTACAAAGTTTTAATAGCTACTTTGAAAATTCATTGTGTACACCTGTTTGGTCTGTTAGGTTTTTAAATTAATTAATGGTTACTATTTCTCACTCTCTGTGGCCTCTGCTTCAAGGGCGATGAATCTCAGTTGAAATTCTATTCTAGCACATATAATTTCTTTTTGAGTTTCTCATAAGTGTCTTTGACTGACAGGATACAGAATAATAAACAGATACAATGTCAAGTAATTTAAATTTTCCGTAAATTTCCCCAAAAATTATTTCTGCCAAATACTTGCTTTTCCATTCATTTCAGCTGAAAAAAATGTAAATTAATGGTTAAAGAAAGGGGTCTTATTATATATACCACGGTCAAATTAAAAATATTGTCAAAATAAACTTAATTACAACTAAAATGATGAAAATATTGATTCTAGTTCTTTGTAAAGTGTGCTAATTATTGATTTAAATAAATTACTAAGTTAAAAAAATATTTTCATATCACATACTTAACAAACATGACATGAACTTCATTTAGCTTTAAGCTTTTTAATTGTATTATGAATAATTCATATATTTTACAGGGAAGAATTATTTTCCTTGGCGTTACATCAATAATCTCTCATCTCTCAAACTCTCTGTTTCATTCCTAAGAACATGTATCCCTAACACAAAACCCACTGTTGATAAAGCTAGCACTAAGTTACTAACTATGAAATAAAACTGGTAACCAAACAAGAAACAAGCCGCAGAATCACAGAGTGGGTCAGGTTGGAAGGGCCCACTGTGGCTCAGAGCACACGGCACAGGATTGCATCCAGATGGTGCTTG
Source organism: Erpornis zantholeuca (assembly GCA_013400515.1). Taxonomy (NCBI): domain Eukaryota; kingdom Metazoa; phylum Chordata; class Aves; order Passeriformes; family Timaliidae; genus Erpornis; species Erpornis zantholeuca. The sequence continues at coordinate 21,413 of VZTN01012047.1, forward strand.
GATATCTCCAGTGAGGGAGATTCCACAGCCTCTCTGGGCAGCCTGTGCCAGGGTGTGGTCAGTGTCACAGGAAAGAATTTCTTCCTCATGTTCAGGTGGAATTTCCTGTGCATCACTTACTGCCCATTGCCTCTTGTCCTATTGCCTGGCACCACCGAGCAGAGCCTGGTCCCTCCTCTGACCCCTCCCTGCTGACACTGACAGACATTGATGAGGTTGTCTCTCAGTTATTCCTCGAGACTGAACAGAATCAGGCCTCTCAGCCTTTCCTTGTAAGAGAGATGCTTTTGTTCTTTGATCAACTTCATAGCTCTCTGCTGGACCAGCTCCAGAATATTCATGTCTTTCTTGTGCTGAGAAGCCCAGAAATGGACACAGCTCTCCAGATGAAGTCTCACTAGGGCTAAGTGAAAATTATATATATATATACATTTCCCAGTAATCCCCCATAAAGAATTCATATCTTTATTGTCATTTATTGAGATAGATTGACTTGGTCATTCTGTACTTGCAACCTCAACTTCGGATTTCAGTATCATTATTTAAACATTTTGAAGTTTAATTCTTGGAAGTCTAGAGTATTAAAAGCCAGCAAAGCACTTACACACATAAATAAGTTTGATCTTCTCATTAGGCCCAGTATCACCTATTGGGACATATCACACAAAATAAGTTTAGTTGAAGTTTCAATCTTCCAGCTGAGCATGCGCTTAGGCCCACTAATGAATTGTGTCTGCTCACCTGAGGATCAAACTTTAGGATCAAACCTGTAGGGAATGTATCTTCTTTAAAAGTGCATGAATGATATGAGAATGGATTCCAGCTTGGGTTGTGGCTTTTGAACATTCCCATTTGTTTACCATGTATTGCTATGTGAAATTCTCTTGATAAGATACTAACATTCCTCTTCGACCTGGCATGATCAGATTATCTTTTCTTGAAACGTGGATTTTCCAATAGGAGACTCCAGTCTCTTCCATGCAGAGACTGGGATAACATGGACAAATGGTAAAGGCTATGAAATTGTCAGAAAGGGAGAAGGAAGTTAAGAGAATTTCTCTGCAGAGGTACAGGCACATTTACCTGTTTATCCACAGATGGTAAATATAACACCACAGCTTTGACAGAGGCATGGCCCAGGATTTGGACCTTGGTCTGTCTGGTACCAAGGAGGGATAAATCTGACACTTAGACATATGTAAATATAGCCATAAGAGTTCTAAGGCTTCTCTTAATATGAAGGTAACAGCAGAAGTAGTAGTTTTGTTTCCATACTCAGATATAGAAAGAGGCTGGAGGTCTATTCACCCTGTTTGAGGTTAGTTCACCAGTCAAGAAGGAATTACAAGGTTACAAGGTGTTTGGTTTTTTTTTAAGGTCAAGATGCCAGTGAACCTCAGACACCAAGCCCCAGTCTCCAGTGTATGCAGTCTTCATTGTTTGTTTCCTGATCAGAGCACAGAGCCTCTCCACTGCAGCAATGAGATGAAGGCATAGCAAGTTGCAGAATCAGGGAAACACCTAATTTGTTAGAGCATTCTGAGGTTATTTGAGAGGGTAAGAGGAAATCACTTGATCACTGAAAGTGATATAGTACAGGTACTATCATTGAAAGTGATATACAGGTATATATCAGTACAGGTAAAAAATTCAGGAATATATCACTGAATCAGGACATGTCCTTCATGCACTTGTAAAGAGAACAGTCATTGAAAAACAACCTACCAGTTTGGGTAAAAGTACCTGCCTGTTTTTCCATGCCTACACATGGAAAGGTTCTGGGAGTAAAGGCTTTTTACAGGATTTTTTTTCTTAGTTTCGAACAACATATTATCAATGTCAACTATATTTGTTAAAATTCACATTTCATTAACAATATAGCAAATTTTAGAACTCAGTCTTCTTAGCACTTCTTTTCATTTCAAGTTGCTTGCTCCTCATTTGCATCCTAACCTAGTTCCAAGAACTTACACAAATGTTTAGTATTAAGCACAAAGTATTCTATGGTGCTATGAGTAAACACTCATAGAAGTGATCAAATGCTATAGGATATAAGTATGAAAATAGTCAATTAAGCCATACCTAGTCAATGTAAATTTTCTGTCTCAGGGAAGGAGGCAAATCTGCACCAAGAATGTAACAATTTAACTTTTTGTTGTGAGTTCCAGTCTTCAGAACCTAAACAGAAATATCAGAAATTCATATTCTGATTCATATTCGTAAAATCAGAAAGGGAAAAAAAAAAAAAGTTAAAAGGTGGTGCTTTTCGAATGAGGGAGATATATATGTTTTAACAATTGCTTAATTTGTATGGATTTGAGGTTACAATCTCAGAACAGACAGTTTGGGAGACTAGTGCAGACACTCTTCAATTACCCATCTCATTCAGAGAAGCCACATGGTAAATTCCTTATTACAGAATCACAGAATACTCAGAATTGGAAGGGACCCACAAGGATCATCAAGTCTACAGGGATCAAACCCACAACCTGGAGCATTATTTGCAAAATGCTAATGCCAGCTGAGCTAATGCTGGCATCTGTAGACAGGATGACTTACCATTTAACCTACTAGAATCATCCTGTTCAAGAATCCTATTCAACATATATCAGAAAAGTCTCCTATAAAGACAAGTAGGGAGAGGATGGCTCCCACAACTCTTATCAGTCACCATGATTCAGGCTGTCTGACTTAAACAAGGAAAGTCTCTTGATCAAGAAAAAAAAAATTAACTTTTTTTGGATGAATTACAAATCCCTTAGTAGAGATTATCCTTCATAATGCATGACACAGGATCTGGTACCTCTGTTTTCAGACCACTTTTAATAGATCCATAATTAACCAAGACAGAACTTGATCCAGGAACTGATCCATTCTTCATTATGAGAAACACTCCTATCTTCCATTTACCCATGTCCATTGTGAACACATTCACTAAATTTTCCCTGCCAACATTGTGCTTTCACCCAAGAAAAGTTTCTACAGGATTACTTATCTTTTCCCCTGCACTCCTTTCCTTTACTCTGTCAGCAGTTGAGTAGAACCTCCTGTACGTGCTCTATCGTCATTTCACTTGTGGATAAGGGCTCATTGTTTTCCACGCAGACACGGAATTGCTTTACGAAAACTGTTTGGATTTGCAGTCTCTTCCAGTCTACTTTGCTGTTAAAATTTCCCTTACTCACTGTCTTCATGTGGTTTCTCTCCTCTAGGAATGCCTCCTGCCGGGTCTCGGGAGAGCGCGGTTGTGCCGCAGCACCTTTCTCAGCTTGCGTCACTAGAACATCGCAGTCTGGAACCGCTTTTCCATCTTGCGGTTCACCCATTTTATTTCCCCTGCCCGCCCTGAATTCTCAACCAGATTTTTTTTTTTTCCCTTCTTAACTGTGGGGCTTAAGGGATCACAATGTTGCCGTTATTTGTGGCTTGGCTTTCACTCTCTATTTCTCTCGTCTTACAATGCTGCTCTCCCACCAGTTCAAGCTTCTAAGGTAGTTTGTTCGCTCAAGTCATAGAGCCAAGAAAAAAAAATTCTTTCTTACGTGTTTCTGTTCTCATTTAAAGCTATTGCAAGTGAAGTGTCATGGTACCATCTGGCAGTTAGGGAGATGATACTGTGTTCTAATTGCCTTTGTTATCTGTATGCATACACGATAAAAATGAAAGGGACATAGCCCTTTCTGCCCTGGTCCAGCTTTTGCACTAAGGCTGCTAATGCATAAAGCTTTAGTTAGTGACATTTGTTCTACCCACCAAATTCAGGCTTTTGTCAACTGCATCATTGGTAGAGGAAATTCCCCATGAAAGAAGATACTAGGGAGGTAAATTTAAACATGGAATGTTTTTAAATGTATTCGTCTTTACATACCATTGTTATTATACTTGGATTACACTTTTATGTTTCAGCGTTTTAACAAGAGCCTATATAAAGACATTTGCCAACTACTAAGGCAGAGGCAATCACTATGTCAGGGATAGTGGTAACCCACCTAACATGATTTAGAATAAATCTGACAGAATACCTTCTATAAAGATAATGAACATAGTACAAATCTCATGCATGTCTTTTCCTTAACAAAGGGATAGATTTTAATTTAAAAATATAATGATACCCCTTTAAAAATAACTAAATGTAATGCTTCTGAAAAGTCAAGGCACCTAGGTTCACACAGTTCCTGGAGATGATACTGCTAGAACTGATTCAGACTCAGCTGTTTTAGCAGCTTTCAGTCTAATTAGAAATGCTTCTGAGGAAACAGCATTAGGTGAACATCAAGCCCATGGAAGGCAAAGGGAAACACTAACTTCTCTAATACAAAGCATATGTCAAACAGTTTTCAATCTAATGATAAATAAATAACTGTGGAATTGCTTTTATACGGCTTGAAAGCCTAAATAGTGCCAGCATACAACTATGAACTCTATGAGTTTCTCCAGCATCCTGATGTAATTTTACTTTCCTCAACAATTAACACAGTCTAATGTGGCAACACAGCCACACTACTTTAGGGTGAGGGATTGAAACATTCAGTTTTTTACTTTTAAATATTAAAAGCTGTACATTCTTTGGTGGACTGTAGTCCAGTTTTAACAACACAAATGTTCTCCACATTCATCTGAAGCACGCAGTCTGCTCGGATGCACAATAAGGAATTGAAATTAAGGCCTTTAGAATGGCACCCTCAAAGTGAACTCTCAGCTAGGCTTTCCCCTTGGAAGCACATGCACTCATATCATTCCTTTATGGCAATAAATCCCTTTCAGCCAGTCACGTTTCTCCTTTGGCTTCAATGAAGGTTGGATCATATCCTTACAGATAATCGCTTACAGAAACTGCAGTCTATAATCTTGAATAATAGCAATGAGTGCAGCAGGGATAGCCCTACAGATGCAGCTACTCAGCCAGTCAGAAAGACCCTTTTCCTTCACAAGGAGGAAAAACACATGGACACCTCCTTGATGAATTGTGGGACATTGTTGACATTTCTTACAGGAACAAAATGCAGAGGGCAGAGTGACTGCTACAAGAAAATATGAAAATACCGATTATCTATTCAACAAAGCTTCTAGATTTTGGCTTCTAATGCTCGTAGTCCTTAAAATTGTCTTTAAAGCAGTCTACTCCATTTTCTCTCTGAGGCACCAAATGGTGCCTAGAAAAGGTTGACAGTATTTTCAGTCTCACTGATTTTTTTTCTGAATTCAGATAAGCTGGGAATTATATTTAGGAGGAAAAAATAAGAAGACAGCTATCCTTATAAATGAATATGCATGAAGGAACAATGTTTTTCACATTACAAATTGTATTCCTTGTTTATAATCAAGCTTGTCAAGGTTACATGAAGATACACTTTCTGACAGGATACAAAAATTTTCCAAAGGTACGATTTTCTACAGGATACAAAAAGTTTCTAGGGATCTACATAGTAAAATGCATGTGTCTTTCCAAAAAATTGTATCAGGTGCACAAAAAGTTTCAGAATCAATGATTTCTGCTGGCATTGCTGTTTTTAAAAGGCAGGATAAATCTGGCATTTTGTATTCCTGTTTGGACTTCCTCGTACTTGCGAGGTGGTGATGCTGGAACAGGGGAATAAAAACACTTTCCTTCCAGTACCAAGATCTTTTACACCTTTGACAGGCACATTTCCATCACCACTCAACTTATTTATGAAATGGCAGTTTAATATTGCCAGTTATGAAGCAATTAATATTTCATGGGATATAAAGTTTCCTAACAATTTGTCAGAATGTGGAACTGAAATTGAGAATTGCAAGGCTTTAATCACTATCCAGCAACCTTTCCCTCTGCCGTGCAGTACCACTCTCACTGTACTCCACTTCCTCAAGTATTACCACTGGCTTATGCCAGACTAAAATGTTTATGAATTTATTGTACCTGTTTGTCATTTTGAGAAATATTTTTTTACTTGGTACTGACTAATTACAGCTGGGAATTTTACTTGCTCTAAAAACGATCTACATGTGAGACAGCAGAGCAGCACTGGAACAGGCAACCAAAGAAGTTGTGGGATCTACATCCTTGCAGGTTTTTCAGACTTGGCTAGACAAAGCCTTGGCTGACCTGATGTTGATAGTCTTCCTTGGAGCACGAAGTGTGACTAGAAACGTACAGAGTTTCAACCACATTTCCATGACCTGTGATCCGAGGCACTGAAACAAACCTGGTAAGCACTCAATTGCATAAGTCTCTCAAAGTCCATGTAGACAGACAGTCCTGGCATTACCTCTCTAATCTACTTTATCCCAATAATGCAGATTTTCAAAATACTCCATAGATAGCAAAAAGGAAAGTCCTTTATGAGAGTTACAGAAAACTGAGATTACTTCAAATTACATTGTCTTTTCCTCACACTTGAAGGGCCAGAGGGCAGAAAATTGGAATCCTACTTGACCTTCTGTTCCTGATAACTTGATTTTAACTGTACCAAATACCTGGTTACCAGATTGGGTCCTTCTTGTGAAAGCCCATCCCTAAAAGTGGGCTTTAGGAAAAAGGACGCCACACATACCATTGCAAGAGGCTTGCAGAATATGGATAAATGACTACCCAGCTGCATAAGGATCCCTGGGTACATGGATATGCAGGAAGCAGTCTAACTCCATAAGG